>SJYA01003786.1:0-50849 GCA_006410615.1 Neotragus moschatus | reverse complement strand
GCAAGGAGACAAGAAAACAACCCTCTGCAAACCAAACAGAGGGACTTCACATCAGCTGGCACCTTAGTTTTGGATTTCCCAACCTCCAAACCTGTGCAAACAAACATTTGCTACTTAAGCCACCCAGTCTACGATAATTTGTTACACACCCAAAGATGACCAAGACAGGTAGTATGTGACTGATTTATGAGAAGCTGCCAAGCAGTTTTCCAAAGTCATCTTGTTTCACACTTTGACCTCCAAGGCATGAACGTTCTGTTTGTTCCGTATCCTCACCGAGCTTTGGTGTCACCAGCCTGTTTAACTTTGCCCTTCTCTTGGGCATGTGGCAGCTCCTATGTGGTTTTTATTTGTATTCCTGGGATGTCACGTTCCATTCACTATCTTCCTTTGTAGAATATACGCTCCAGTTTTTGCCTATTATATTACTGAGTTGTGGAATTTCTCTTTATTTCTGGATTCAGATGCTCCATCACATGCATGTACTGCATATCGATATTCTTTCACATTTATGATCCTGGTCCGTGGCTTGGCTATTCTTTTGCTTAATGGTGTCTCTTTTTAAATTAACTTTTATTGGAGTACAGTTGATTTACAGTATGATGTTAGTTTCAGGTATGCAGCAAAGTGAATCTCTTATACATATATCCATTCTTTATAGACTCTTCTCCCATGTGGGACACTACAGAGTATTGAATAGAGTTCTCTGTGCTATACAGCGGGTCCTTATTAGTTATCTATTTTAAAAGTAATAGTGTTTATATGTCAATTCTAGTCTCCCAATTTATCCCTCCCCCCTTTCCACTTGGTAACCATAAGTGGTTACCATAGATGTTTTCTACGCCTGTGACTCTACTTCTGTTTGGTAAATAAGTTCATGTGTATCAGTTTTTCAGATTCCACATGTGAGCCGTATCATTTAATCTATCTTTTTGTCCTATCTACTTCACTCAGTATGACAGTCTCTGGGTCCATCCATGTTGCTGTGAATGGCATGCTTCCATCCCTTTTTGTGGCTGAGTAGTATTCCANCTCTACTTCTGTTTGGTAAATAAGTTCATGTGTATCAGTTTTTCAGATTCCACATGTGAGCCGTATCATTTAATCTATCTTTTTGTCCTATCTACTTCACTCAGTATGACAGTCTCTGGGTCCATCCATGTTGCTGTGAATGGCATGCTTCCATCCCTTTTTGTGGCTGAGTAGTATTCCATCGTACATATGTAACACATTGTCTTTATCCGTGTTCATCCGTCTATGAACGTTTAGGTTGCTTCTGTGTCTTGGCTATTGTAATTAGCGTTGCTGTGGACATTGGCATGCATGCATCGTNTCAGTGTGACAGTCTCTGGGTCCATCCATGTCACTGTGAATGGCATGATTCCATCCCTTTTTGTGGCTGAGTAGTATTCCACCGTACATATGTAACACATTTTCTTTATCCGTGTTCATCTGTCTATGAATGTTTAGGTTGCTTCTGTGTCTTGGCTATTGTAATTAGCGTTGCTGTGGACATTGGCATGCATGCATCGTTCCAAATTATGGTTTTCCCTGGGTATATGCCCAGGGATGGGATCACTGGGCCACGTGGCAGCTATGTTTTTAGTTTTTAAGGGAATCTCTATTCTGTTCTCCACAGTGGCTGCTGTCTTTTGAGGAAGAGAAGTTCTGATTATCTTGAAGTTCAACTTTTCCATGTTTCTCTCGGTCAGTACTTTTCATATGTTAAGAAATCATTACCTAACGTAAAGTCAGAGATCCTCACCTACTATATTATCTTCTGTAATTTTATCTTTCATGTAAGTTTTCGTTTATGATTGGGCTTGATTAGCTTTTTGTATATGAGGAAAGGATTGTGCGAGAGAGGTTGATGTTATATTTTCTAATGTAGAGATCAGGTTATTTGGGGATATTGCTGAAAAGAACTTTTCTTTTGAGGCATAGGGAAATTTATTGTCAACTAGGTTTTTTTTTTTTTTAACAGTTGAAAATACAAGGCACAAACATGTTAACTGAATTTTCCAAGATCACATAGATCATAAGTGAAAAAGCCTGGATTAGAGACAATTTTGACTTGAGATCACAGACAGTTATTATAACTCCATACTCCCGTAAAGAATGGCCTTTTTTCTCATTGGGTCTGTGAAGAGACTTGGAGGTGTAGTCATTGTTTACTGGAGTCTGGTGATTCAGCAGTTTTGACCAAATGTGCTGGGTCAAATGACTGGTTAGACTGAAGTTTGTTTTCAGTTCCATTTATCTGGCTTGGATTTTCAGTTTGAGCTGATGGAATCAGCTTATGTGTTTGAGGTCATGTGCGGACTCATACCTTAGGTCTTGTTATAAAAACAGCTGCTCATTCAAATGTTCTGGTTCACGCTGACCCACAATTCTGTTGTTGCTCTCTTTCTGACCTCCTTATTGATTGCTTGAGTTTAATACAAGCTTATTAACTACCAACTATATGCTAAACAATGGGCAAACACAGGGTTGACTAAGATATTCCCTTCTCATGGACCTCTGTGGTCAGGCAGTGAGACACATTTGTCTGCCCCTCTGGGGCATTTAGGAAGGATTTAGATGGGGAATATGCGGACGAGTCAGAGGACATACAATAGGAACACAGAGAAGTATCTAATGGGGACAGAGAAGGCTTGCTTAAAACATAGATTTCAGTTAATTCATTTGTGAACATATATTGAAGGAGTTTGATTCCGTATTAATGGCATTTTTCCTTTTTGCTAATAAATTCTCAACTAAAAATGTTTTTACTTAAGGTAAGATGTCATGAGTAATAGCCACCCCCAAACAATTAGACATTTGATTGTGTCTCTGTGGATACTTTGGTCCTCAACCCAGGTATTTATTTAATTTTCCACATTTGGGAAGCAAAGGTTCCTGTCCATTTTCCTAAATTGAGAATGGCGGTGGGGTGCTTTCTTGTTTAGAACATCAGAGTTGGGTCACTGCCATGACTCACGGGTTAACATAGATCTGTCCTTTTAGAGTGTCTGCTGTTTCTTTCTGTAGTGTGTAAGGACTTCAGTCAGATACCCTGACCAGTGAGCGAGCATCCGAACAAATCCATCACTTCACCATAATCAGCTGACTCTCCCTTGAAGACTGTGATGTGTTAGGAGAGCTGATGCGGTGAGCAGCCAGCAGTTACATAACCCTGAGGCTGAGGAGAGAAATTAGAGGAAGGGGTGAGCTCTCGTTACCCAAGTGCACTTACCAGCTGATGGACACTCACTGTGACATCTTGTTACAACCCTTCTGAGGTCTCACAGGTACTATTCTTCTTTCTAATCTATAGCATCCTCCTGGAGAGAGTGATTTGGACTTTGCCTCTGAACCTGCTGCTCGCGACTGTGAAGAAAGTGGTGGTTGGAGAGAACACATTCCCATGCCCTGGTTGTATTCAGGTTCGGGCCTGGAAGGTATTTCAGAAGTCATTTCTCTTGAAGCCATTTTTTGATAACTTCCAACCTCTGGGCAGCTCTGGGCTAAGTGGGTTCCGTTGTCTGTTTCAGCCTCCGAAATAGCTCACATTACCTTCGGGGCACACCCTTCCTTTTTTGGCAGGTCCAAACTGAACCCAGTTGGCCCTGTGTCATGCTGACATCTGTTCCCTGGACTTTTCACCCAGTGGCCCCGAGTCTGCCATCTGGGATTACAAAGAACTCCCTCCAAACGCAGCTCCATAAGGGGGTTTTTATATCCCTTGGTGTCTCCTCTTTCTCCGCCTAGCACAAGGCTCTCTCACCTGTTTCTGTTCCTAAGGGGCAGTGTAACATGACACCTTTCCACAGGGCTCTGGAATGCTCTGGCCTCTCCAGCCCGCCAGATGCCCTCCTTATTTCGGTGTATTCTTTTGAAAATGTTCATTTCACAACTATATTCCCTTTCTGAAAAATTCAGATGGTTTAGATGAAGGAATCCTTCTTCTGACCCAGAAGCCAGCCTTCTCAGAACTGGGAGAGGATATCCTCTAGCCAACAAAGGTCCCAGTAGTCAAAGCCATGGTCTTTCCAGTAGTCATACACGGACGTGAGAGTTAGACCATAAAGAAGGCTGAACGCCAAAAAATTGATGCTTTCCCATGTGCTAGAGGGGTGCTTGAGAGTCCCTTGGACAACAAAGAGATCAAAGCAGCCAATTCTAAAGGAAATCAACTCTGAATACCCACTGGAAGGAGTGATGCTGAAGTTGAAGCTTCAATCCTTTGACCACTTGATGAGAAGAGCTGATTCATCAGAAAAAACCCTGATGCTGGGAAAGACTGAAGGCAGAAGAAGGGGCTGACAGAGGATGAGAAGGGTGGATAGCATCACCGATTCAATGGAATGAACTTAGGCACATTCTGGGAGATAGTGAGGGACAGGGAGGCCTGGCGTCCTGCAGTCCATGGTGTTGCACAGAGTCAGACATTATTGAACAACGACAACAACAGTCCTGTATCAGGACTACCTGCATCTCGGCTCACCTCCTCCTTGTACCGGCTGTAGGGTGTGCCTGACCCTAAGCCTCAGTTTCCTTGGCTGAACAATGGGGATGATGGGGGGAGTAGAGACATCATAAAGCCTTTAATAGTATACTTGGCATATCATAAGTCCTCAATAAATGTAAGTTCTCACAACTAAACCTTTAAATATTTTTCTATTCTTTTGTACATGTAGGTAGAAATAACAATAGAGGCTAAATTTTCATGTACACTGGGTCACCCTCTAATTAGAGAATATTGCATCTTTTTTTTCTTCTTTATCTTATACATTTTTCCATGTAAACATCTCCTGGATGAATGTACCATCATTCATTTATACCTTCTCTTGATGGATAGCTCTGTTTTTTTAATGTTTTTGTTTGATATTATCCAATAGGAAGAAGTGAAATCTATGAATAGAAAAGTGGACATGAGGTATACGCATAAACAGGCAGTTAGCAATAGAGGACCTGCAAGTGTCCATAAACATATTAAAAAGTATAATTAACTTCCAGCTAATTAAGGAAATTAAAACAATTATAAAGAAATGTGAGTTTTGTTTGTTCTGTTTTGCTCATATAATTACTGATGTTAAAAAGACTATTGGGAACTTCCCTGGTGGTACAGTGGATGAGAATCCACTTGCAAATGCCAGAGACATGTGTTTGATCTCTGGTCCAAGAAGATGCCATGGAGAAGCTAAGTCCATGCTCCGTGACTGCTGAAGTGTTCACTCTAGAGGCCATGGTTCACAACAAGAAAAATCACCACAGCGAGAAGCCGGCACACTGCAACTGCAGAGTAGCCCCCATTCTCTGCAACTAGAAAAAGCCTTCATGCAACATGAAGACCCAGGGCAACCAAAAATAAATTAAATAAAATTAAAAAAAGACTGTTGGTATCCACTGTTGGAGAGAATCTGGTCAAGTAGATACTATTTTATACTACTGGTGGGAATGTTAACTATTATAGTCTCTCTGAATGGAAATGAATACTTTTTTATTGATTTGCTGGAGCTTTTTATATATTACAGATACTGAGAATTTGCTATTTGTCCAACAAATATTTCTCTTACTTTATTTTTAAAAAATTATTTATTTTAATTGGAGGCTATGTACTTTACAATATTGTAAATTTCCCTTTTAATTTTGTAAATGCTGAACTTTATTTAAAATTTTTATTTTAACATAGTTATATGTGCTGATTTTCACATTATGACTTCTGGTTTTGAGGGCTTATTTAAGCAGCTTCTTTCTATCCCAATCTTGCAAAACTATAATTTATTTCCTCCTAATTCACCCTACCATTTCCTAGATGGCACAGCAATAAGGAAGCTGCCTGCCAATGCAGGATATGCAAGAGAATGGGTTTGATCCCTGGATCAGGAAGATCCCCTGGAATAGGAAATGGCAACCTGCTCCAATATTCTTGCCTGGAAAATTCCATGGACAGAGGAGCCTGGCAGGCTACAGTCAATGTGGTTGCAAAGAGTGGGGCATAAGTGTGCACACACATGCAATGAATGCATCCTATAATTTATTACCACACATTTGGCTTTCTAGCCCATTAATTGTTCTATGTATGAAGCAGGCAATGGTATGTTTATCCAATATACCATACCTAGTGATCGATCTCAAACCATTTATTTACTATTCTGTGATTTTACTATTGACGTGAAATATTTTTATGTTTATCATATATGGAACTATTCCACAGGCATGTATTATCTTCATATCCACATATAAATTCATAAGTGATAACAGTGAATGACCTTCATGATTCTTTTTACAGTTTTCCACATCTGATTTCAATGCAGAGTCCATGTTTGTGTCAGAACTAGTTGGAATGCTTCTATCTTTTTCTCTGTTCTTGCAAAGTTAATTAACCACAAAAATTACCTCTTCTTTGAAGATAGGAATTATTTACCCATGGGTCATTGGACAAGATATTTTTTAATCAACTTTACTGAGGTGCCATTGATATACAATGTGTTTAGTTCACTGAGTCTTGAAAATATAAATACTCATACAAACACTAATATAATCAAGATGAAAATTAAGACTTTAAAAATACTTTCTCATATTCATTTATAGTTAATCTCCCAATACCTGGCCTTTCTCATCCATTCTTTATAGCTTAGTTTTACATTAAAGTTTCATATAATAATAACAGATATGTTCTTTTGTGTCTTGTTTCTTTCACAAGGCATAGTATTTTTGAAAGTAATTGATGCTGTGGCTTATATTAGTAATTTGTTTCTTTTCATTGCTGAATATTATTTCACTGCATGGACATATCATTGCTTGTTTATCCATTTCCTTGTTGATGGGCATTTGGGTTGTTGCCAGTTTCAGGTTATTATGAATACAGCTACTATAAATAATGATATTCAATTTTTTGTGTACACATGTGTTTTCATTTTTTTTCTGAGCAAATACCCAGGAGTAGGATTACTAGGTCATTTGAGAAGTTAGTGCTGAACTTTATGTGAAAATGTCAAACTCTTTCCCAAGTTTTTCACACTTTTTTTTGCATTTCCCTCAGCATTGCATGCAAGTTCCAGCTGCTTCACATTCTTCTCAATAATTGATATTGTTGGTCTTTCTAAGTTTCACCATTTTGTCAGGTAAGTAGAAATATACAATTGTGATTTTAAATTGCATTCCCTTTGCTCCAAAATCACTGCAGATGGTGACTGCAGCCACGAAATTAAAAGACGCTTACTCCTTGGAAGAAAAGTTATGATCAACCTAGATAGCATATTCAGAAGCAGAGACATTACTTTGCCAAGGTCTGTCTAGTCAAGGCTATGGTTTTCCCAGTAGTCATGTATGGATGTGAGAGTTGGACTGTGAAGAAGGCTGAGCGCTGAAGAATTGATGCTTTTGAACTGTGGTGTTGGAGAAGACTCTTGAGAGTCCCTTGGATTGCAAGGTGATCCAACCAGTCCATTCTAAAGGAGATCAGCCCTGGGATTTCTTTGGAAGGAATGATGCTGAAGCTGAGGCTCCAGCACTTTGACCACTTCATGCGAAGAGTTGATTCATTGGAAAAGACTCTGATGCTGGGAGGGTTGGGGACAGGAGGAGAAGGGGACAACAGAGGCTGAGATGGCTGGATGGAATCACTGACTCGATGGGCATGAGTCTGAGTGAACTGCGGGAGTTGGTGATGGACAGCGAGGCCTGGCGTGCTGCGATTCATGGGGTCGCAGAGTTGGACACGACTGAGCGACCGAACTGAACTGAATGACTAATTGTATTGAATGCACGTCTATTTTCTTATAGGTTATTGGTATATCTTCACTGGTATTTAAATCTTTGCCTTTTGTTTTCTTGTGTTGTTTATTTTCTTAATATTTCTTAATAGTTAGAAGTAAGAGTTATTTTGTATACTCTTGCAAATAATTGCAAGTAATTTGTCAGAAGTGTGCATTGAGAATATTTTCTCCCTCTCAATTACTGTTTCATTTCCTTAAATATCGTCCAAAGAGCAAAAGGTTTTAATTTTGCTGAAAGACAAGCACTGCTTGGGGATGGCTTTTAAAATGTTTTTTTAACACTTCTGATAATTTCTTTCACTTCTTAAATTGATTTGATAATTTATATTTTCCTTGATAATCATTCATTGCACTAGACTTTCCAAATTTTAAAAATAAATGATCATATAAGCTTTTCGAAAAATTGTCCTCTAATTTGATGCTTTTATACAAGCTCTTATTACTGATATTATTTACTTTTTCTTCACTGGGATTTCCAAAAAAACATATAGCTCTTTTATTAGTATTTTCAAGTAATCTACTTCAGGTTTTATTGACTATGCTCTTATTTTTTTCCCTATATAGGACATTCCTGTTTTAAAATTGATTTATTCTTTTCTTCTGATTTCTTTAGATTAAATTTATGTTCCTGTTAACATTTGAAGTAAAAATCTCAATTCACTTTTTTCCAGTCCTTATTTTATACCTGCTACAGTACTCTTGCCTGGAAATCCCATGGATGGAGGAGCCTGATCGGTTATAGTCCATGGGGTCACAAAGAGTCGGACACGACTGAGTGACTTCCCTTTATTTTATATTAAATGTAGTTATGGTTAGAAGTTTTCTATTTTTGAATGTATCTTTCAACCATATCTTTTAGGATTTATTATTTATGTAGTTTTAAAAATTTTTGTTCACTTCTAAAATGCATTTTTTTCCTGTTTTAATGCCACTGTTAAGAGATCAGTAGAGTGGTGTTTATTTTCAATTAAATGTGAGAATAATTTATTTTGCTTTTCTTATAGTTCTTATGTTTAAAAAAGACTATGATCAGATATATTTCTTCCTACTTGCTGTTTTTGTGAAGATATTAATATCTTATTTGACATATCCTCCATGGTCAATTTTATTGTTTGTGTCAGAAGAGTTTGAAAATATTAATATTTTTTGTTTGTCATTGCATGTTAATGGTGTACTAAACTTTTAAAAATATCGTCACTTACATTCTGTTTACTTACAACATTCGATCTGATAGATCTGTGTTAAAATATTGTATTGTAATTGTGGATTTTTAAGTTGTTCTCAGCAGGTTTTGTTTTATGTAGTTGGAGTTTTATTACTAAATGTGTGACTGTTCTTCATGATGGAGTGTGATGTTTAATAAGATTTAAATTCTGTGTTGTCCTAATTAATAGTTTTGACTTAAATTGGTGTGTTGTCTGATACATAATTTCCTTCACCTCCTTTATTTAAGCATTGGCTAGTCTCTTTCTCTATCTGTGTGCTTTCAGGCTTTCCTCTGGCATTTTACTTCAGGAGCATGTCTTATAACATAGCTGGATTTTCCTTTAGTTTTCCTTTTTTAAAAACCCACTAAGAAAAATCTCTTATCTTTTCATAGGAAGATTTGACTCATTTATACTTTTTGTAATTATTGGTGCTTTCTTTGTTGAAGCTCTTGATTTCTATTTATCCTGCTCTCTTTCTTCTTTCCAGAATGTGTTTGCTTTACTGGTTTCACATTGATCATGTCATTGCCTTCCTTTAGAGTATTAGAACATACATGTACCGTACTTTAAGCAATTATTCATAAAGGAATTAACAACAACATGTTGGACTACATCAGATTATGGCAAGAGAAGCCCGGAATTTTAAGGACAAAGAAATATTGTAGCAATTGCAATCCCAATGACAGCTGTTGGTGAGAAAACCTAAGTTGATTTTCATTAATTTATTCACATGACAGTATTTACTGAATATCTGTTATGTATCATGTGCATCTTTAGGCTCTAGGAGATAAAAGACATCAAATAAGACACAATGATAATTTTCAAGGAAGCTGTTGCCCCAGGAAAGACAGAAACAAAAGCAGTCTGATTTTCTCAGTGAATCCCACAATTAGGCATGGGCTATATGAAGTCCATTCTGAAGGAGATCGGCCCTGGGATTTCTTTGGAGGGAACGATGCTGAAGCTGAAGCTCCAGTACTTTGGCCACCTCATGCGAAGAGTTGACTCCCTGGAAAAGACTCTGATGCTGGGAGGGATTGGGGGCAAGAGGAGAAGGGGACGACAGAGGATGAGATGGCTGGATGGCATCACTGACTCGATGAACATGAGTCTGAGTGAACTCCTGGAGATGGTGATGGACAGGGAGGCCTGGCATGCTGCGATTCATGGGGTAGCAAAGAATTGGACACGACTGAGCGACTGAACTGAGCTGAACTGATCTGAGGTCATCTAAAATGTTGATGCTCACTCTTGCCATCTCCTATTTGACCACTTCTAATTTACCTTGATTCATGGACCTAACATTCCAGGTTCCTATGCAATATTGTTCTTTACAGCATCAGACTTTGCTTGAGTTACCAGTCACATCCGCAACTGGATGCTGTTTTCTCTTTGGCTCATTTCTTCATTCTTTCTGGAGTTATTCATTCACTCTTCTCCAGTAGCATGTTGGGCACCTACCAATATGGGGAGTTCATCTTTCAGTGTCCTATTTTTTTGCCTTTTCATGCTGTTCATGGGGTTCTCAAGGCAAGAATACTGAAGGAGTTTCCATCCCCTCCTACAGTGGACCACATCTTGTCAGAACCCTCCACCATGACCCGTCCGTCTTGGGTGGCCCTACACGGCATGGCTCATAGTTTCATTGAGTTAGACAAGGCTGTGGTTTTAGGAATTTTAGGAATCAGTGAACTAATTTTATGAATTCAGTCCATGAAATTAAAAGATGCTTGCTCCTTGGAAGAAAAGTTATGACCAACCTAGACAGCATATTAAAAAGCAGAGACATTGTTTTGCTGACAATAGTCCATCTAGTCAAATCTATGGTTTCTCCAGTAGTCATATATGGATGTGAGAGTTGGACTATATAGAAAGCTGAACACTGAAGAATTGAGGCTTTTGAACTTTGGTATTGGAAAAGACTCTTGAGAGTCCCTTGACTGCAAGGAGTTAAACCCAATCAATCCAAAAGGAAATCAACCCTGAAAACTGGTAGGACTGATGCTGAAACTTAAGCTCCAATACTTCGGCCACCTAATCTGAAGAACTGACTCACTGAAAAAGACCCTGATGCTGGGAAAGATTGAAGACTGGAGGAGAAGGGGACGACAAAGGATGAGATGGTTGGATGGCATCACTGAGTTGATGGGCATGAGTTTGAGCAAGCTCTGGAAGTTGGTGATGAACAGGAAAGCCTGACACGCTGCAGTCCATGGGGTTGCAAAGAGTCAGACATGACTGAGCTACCGAATTGAAATGAGGGGAGTTATGGGGCTGGACCATACTTGAAATGGAAGATTCCAGGCATTAAGTCTTGAAAACAGGAAGATCACAGTGACTTGAAATCTTTTCAGCAATAGGGAAATAACACAGCAAAACTGTAAGGTGAAGTGCAGGGACAGGATACACATTGCTGGACCAGGAAGGACCTTTTCAAGGTCAGAATGGGCTAGAATCAGTATTAGGCCTCCTTTTTAGGGAGGGAGAAATACAAATTTCTAGCTTAGGTGTGTCATCTGAGCTAGTCATCACTATCAGGGAAGATGACACGAAGGAACATGTATTCTGGAAGCCTCTGTATTGCAGTCATTCTGCATGCAATATTCCCCTGAATCCCTGCAACAGGCCTGCTTCCTCGGTGACCCTATCACCACTTCAAAGATTAGGAAGCTGAGATTCAGAGGAATAAATAAAACCATAAAAATCAATGGTGTTGGGTTAAGAAGTGATTGCCACAAACTCAGACCTCCCTGGCCAATGGGCCGTGTGTTTTTTGAAAGGGAAGCTTTCTGTTTCTTTAAAAATACATGACGCTTGCTCCCCATCCTAAGTAACTTAGACAGAAGTAATTGTCCTGCAGGGTTTTAAATAGACCATGAGTGTTGCCAGGACAGACCTCCTGGAGGAAGGCTGCAGCAGACTGAGTGCTGTCCATGTGACCACAAAACCACAGTGATGAGGTTTATGCCAGACCTCGAGCTCAGTCCCATTTATAACCACCTGCAAATGACAGAATGGGAGTGGTCTACTGGCCACAGGATACCAAGATTTAACTCCAGAGGCCCCCTTTCTGGGAGCTCCCAGCTCTGGCACTGAGGAGCTAGAACCAGAGATTTCCATTTTCCTATTTCTAAGGGGCTTGTTTAAATGTCCCCATGAACCAGACAGCTCCTTGGAACTTGAGGAGGGCCTCCCTGCCTCCCTCTGTGCTCTCCTTGAGGCTGGCATTGTGTGTTTATCATTCCAAAGATTGCATAGACTTTAGGAGGTGCCTGAGACACCTGCTCAAATGAATGAGTGAAAACTAAAGAAAACAGAGTCTAAGACTTCGGAATCTGGNGCTCCTTGGAACTTGAGGAGGGCCTCCCTGCCTCCCTCTGTGCTCTCCTTGAGGCTGGCATTGTGTGTTTATCATTCCAAAGATTGCATAGACTTTAGGAGGTGCCTGAGACACCTGCTCAAATGAATGAGTGAAAACTAAAGAAAACAGAGTCTAAGACTTCGGAATCTGGTTTTCACTGCCCGGTGTCATGTGGCCGTGTGGAGAGAGGGACCCCAGTTCCCCTTCCTTCTGCACCCACTGTGTCTCCACCTTCTCACTGCACAAGTCCTTACAGTAGTTACTGAACCCCTGTGGGGTCTGACCCCTCCCACTCTAGCTGGAGTTATCCATTAGCAAGAGAGTAGCTTAAAGCTAGAAATTCGAGGTCTGAGGGTGGATGCAATTCCTAGGTAGACTGTGCTTCAAATCACCCTATGGTCTGGATGGGAGAGGAGAAGAGACAGGGTAGATTGCTGCTGATTAAAGAATGTTTCTCTTTATCATGGACCTTTGCCTCTCAAGATGAAGATTTTCAGTGCATGTCTGGGAGCGAGTTGCTGCTGCTAACAGCCGTACCTCTTAATGTTTTATGGCCAGGCATGAGAATGTTAAGTAACGCCAGAAGAACCATTATGGAACTTAATGTGCTTTAATATTCTCAGCCATGTAAATCTGCCTGAGTTCCAATTACTAAACGGATGTGCTTGCCAGAAGATCTCAAAGCACCTTATAATTACTGGAATATTGTTTTGTTCTCCATTATGGGAACCATCAAAAACATCTTTCAGAGGAAAATTGCAGCTAGAAAAAGGTTATGAATTAATGATAATAATATTAATAATAGCAATAATAACTAAAAAGATCTGGTGATAAGTCCACATGAGCGATCCTCACCATTTTCATATCCACTTTCCACTTGGGTTGTGGGACAACCCTATCGGTTAAGAATATTGTTCACATTTTACAAAAGTAATTAAGATGCTTAGAGAAATTGTAGTAAAAGGAAGCCCGAGTCTTGAAAAATGCTTGCCTCTGATACAGCTTGCTTAGGCAGAGAGAAGGACCATCTTGCCCTTAAAAACAGGTCTCAAAATGTTAGAGATACACCTCCAACACCAACTCCCTCCATAATACCCATTATGAGTCTGTTGACCTGTGAGCATAATTTAGAGATCTTTGAATTTATAAACCAACTCTCCATGGCTGTCATCTCCTCTTTGATAGCAGAAAGCTGAGGGATTTTTTCTCCCAGTAGTTCCAACTTCCTTGGGGATTTTCACAGGTATCAGTGAAGCAGACTTTGCCTTTGTTCACCAGCTGCTGTGGCTTCATAGAGCAGTTTGCTGTTGTTCAGTCACTGAGTTGTATTCAACCCTTTAGGAACTATGGACTGCAGCATGGCAGGCTTCTCTGCCCTTCACTATCTCTTGGAGTTTGCGCAGGTTCACATCCACTGGGTTGGTAATGCTGTCTAGCCATCTCACCCTCTGCCACCCCTTTCTCCTTTTGCCTTTAATCTTTCCTAGCATCAGGGTCTTTTCCAGTGAGTCAGCTCTTCGCATCAGGCGGCCAAACTATTGTAGCTTCAGCTTCAGCATCGGTCCTTCCAATGAATACTCAAGGTTGATTTGCTTTAGGATTGACTTGCTGTCCAAGGGACTCTCAAGAGTCTTCTCCAACACCACAATGGGTCCCTCAAAACCATGTGGCATGTACACCCTGCTATATTTTAAAAAGATACTCATCAATTTCCTGCTGTATAAGACAGGGAATTCTGGTCAATGTTATGTGACAGCCTGGAAGAGGAGAGGGGAGTTTGGGGAAGAATGGATACATGTATATATAAACGGCTGAGTCCCTTTGCTGACCACCTGAAACTAGGACAACATTGTTAATTAGCTGTTCTCCAGTGTAAAGTAAAAAGCTAATAGCAAAGTAGCTCATCCAAAGATCTTTAGGTTTTCAGCACAGCCACCTTCAAGTGACTTGGGGTAATAACCTGGGTTCTGGAGGCCTTATGCTGGGAGATCTGGGTGTTGATGTCTGCAGCCCCTGAGGTCCTGCGAGGATATGTTTTTCTCCAACGGTGCATCATGCTCCTGGCTTTGGTGCTTTAATCACCTTGGCCTTGAGTACCCTGTTTCTATTGGCTCCGGCTTCAGGCACCCTCCTCCAAGTCGTCCAGGCCATGAT
Source organism: Neotragus moschatus (assembly GCA_006410615.1). Classification (NCBI taxonomy): domain Eukaryota; kingdom Metazoa; phylum Chordata; class Mammalia; order Artiodactyla; family Bovidae; genus Neotragus; species Neotragus moschatus. The sequence continues at coordinate 36,363 of SJYA01003786.1, read as the reverse complement.
CCTTCCTGCACTTCCTTCCTTCCTTCCCTTCACATAGCACTGTGCATATGTGCATGCTAAGTCACTTCAATCACGTCCGACTCTGTGTGATCCTGTGGACTGCAGCCTGCTAGGCTCCTCAGTCCACGGGATTCTCCAGGCAAGAAGACTGGAGTGGATTGCCATGACCTCCTCCAGGGGATCTTCCCGACCCAGGGGTCGAGTTTGCATCTCTTACATCTCCTGCATTAGCAGGTGGTTTCTTTACAACTGAGCCAGTCGGGAAGCCCCATTCCGGAGTGTCCTGCCCTAACAGCCTACGGATGGGGGCGGTACTGCAGATGGCGGTGGCTCTGACTTATAAAGCCTTTGTTGCCTCCCTGGCTCAGAGCTGCACCCGCTGCATGCATCATTTCTGACTGAACAAGCAAGGGGGTGTGCGGATGCCTGGCTAGGGCCATGCACAGACCCCTGCGCGGCAGCGACAGCGGTGTGGTGAGTCCCTGCAGGGAGACCTCCTGTTGGGCGGTGCACTCCTGCGCAGCCTGCAGGGCCTCAGGCCACCAGGCTGGCCGCACGTTGCTGTTGTTGCTGCTCACCCCGCAGGTTGGTTATCAGCTCACAGAGCGGCACAACCAGTTTCCCAAAATAGACCCAGACGCCACACCGCTTGGAGGCCCGGCGGCGGCACCGCCCACTCCAGATGTGGCGAGGGGCACTTCAGAGGCTCATTATAATCAACTGACAGACCTTGTCATCTCCTCCTGCTGCTCCTGACTTTCAACAAGGCCCTTGGCTTCCTCCCTTCCCAGGTCTCCACCCGGCAGGAGGTTTTGCTCAAGAAGATGGAGTGCCACTCTCCTTGGCTCCCTCGTCCTGCTGCCCTGCAAGCCCTACTCGGGCCCTGTTGATTTTCCTGTCTGCAGGGAATTCCCATCACCTTGAACTTGAGGTCCGACCATTCCGGTGGCCTCTCAGTGGCCTTTGCCCCTGACTCCCCTCTAGGCTTTCAGCATCCTCCCCCCCCCATCACGGGCGGAGCCACCAGGCTTCCTTCCACAGTCCCTTTGCTCTTAGATGTCTTCACCTCAAACCCCCTCTCCCTTATTGTAAAGCTCGTTTGCAACCCTACCCACCTTTCCACCTCTGCTTCCCTGTATCTGTTCTGGTCCTCTGGACTCGAGCTTATGTTTCCCAGCCAATCCAAGTATGTTCTGAATGTGCTCTTTGTACTCTCTGCCTTGTCACTATTTATAACCATGCCTCGCCTTCCATTCTAGGCTGGGAGCGTCTTAAAGACTTATTTATATTTGTATTCTAGCTCATTGATTGCTCTTGAATCTGCAAGTAACAAGCTACAATTATTGAGCATTTTATTACAATGACTGTCTCAATTTTTTTTTTTTTTTTTTTTTTTTTGCATTGGCACCACCAACTCTGAGCTTATGGGCATGGTCTCTGAGCTTTTGCATCAGCTAAAGCATATTTCGCATCTTGATTCTGCTGTTAGCTGCATGGACACAGAGGGGCCACCTCACCAGGGTTGAGCCACTACACGCTGTGCAGTCTTGTGAACTGCAGAACCCCCTGCTTCTTGGTTTTCTCCTTAGTAAACTGAGAATAGTAATATTTACTATTTGAAAATTTAGTGCAAAATGAGTGAAGCCCCCTGAAAATGCCTGTCCTGTCTTGATGTTTGAATTATTATGATTGTCATGAAAATATCAGACCAGTTTAAAAGGGTTAACTGATTATTAAGGATAAAACTCTGTGCTGGCTTCATATTTGTGAACTAGAAGGTAAAGAATCTGCCTATGTAGTGCAGGAGACCAGGATCTGATCCCCGGGTCAGGAAGATCCTTTAGAGAAGGAAATGGTTACCTGCTTCAGTATTCTTGCCTGGAGAATTCCATGGACAGAGGAGTCCATGGGGTCGCAAAGAGTCAGACATGACTAAGCGGCTAACACACAAACACTTTTATACCCCTAGATGGCAGACATTGCTACTCCCACTCTTCTGATTTTATGAATGTGGAAACTGAATCTCAGGGGTTTAAGTAATCTGTGCCAGGTCTCACGGCCTCAGCAGGCATTAGACCATCACTTCACACAGGAGGCTGAACTCTAAATGAGAGGTTTTTATCAAATGAAATTCCCACATTGTGGACAAGTTTCCTGAAGATGCAAAGTTATTTCTCAGACACCTGGAGTTGCTCTCTTGTGCCTGCAGGGGTTGATTTCCATTTCCAGAGTGTTGGCTCACCCCTGGTTGATTTATGACTTTGAGGTCCATAATAAAATCCTTTGTTTCAGGTCAGCACTAATTTCCACATGTCCCCTAATGCTGGGAGCACTTACATGTATCTTGATGGCTATATATATTTTTTTCCCAAAGCTATTCACAGTTTGTTGAAAGGTGCCATTCTCCTGCGCTGCTTTCCTTTGAAGGCCCTTAGGACTGCAAGTTTTTCACAGGAAGGAACCAGAGAAGTGGTATTCACTGGTTCGTTTACTCATGCCACCAAAATGCACAGGGATCTGAGGCCTGGGATCATAGGAAGGGAACCAGGAAAAGGATTCTCCTACAGGGCACTCAAAGCCTTACCAAAGGGAGCAAAATAAAATAGTCATCTTAACTCCAGTGCACCCTACGTACTTTCTCAAATTATCTCAGAAGAGAATTCTGCTGAGGGATTAGGTAATCGTGTGCTTATCCTGAAATATCCTGCAGAGAAAAAGGTACCCTTGCTCAGTCATTCATTTCTTCATTCGTTTGCTTGGTTGGCACCCACCCTGAGCCAAGTCCTGTTCTGGGTTCCTATATGGGAGGACGTCCATGGACCACCCCTGAGGGGCTATGGCCTCCAGGGACTGGGCAGGGGGCTGGTAAGCTGACGTGCCAGTGCTGTGTGACAAGGTACCTGCCAAAGGCCACACAGGGAGGCCTGGGTGGCCGCGGGAGATCTGAGATTCAGAGTCCAGAAGGCTTCCTCCAGGGAGGGCCCTCAAGGTGAGTGAGTACAGAAAGCTGAGTAGAACCAAGTAGCTGAAGATTGGCGAGAATCAGGGTTGTGAAGTCTTCCTTGCCCCATTTACTTGGGAGTGGCTGGGAGATAAACAGGAGACGGTGGGATTCACGCCCATCTCTGTTTTCCGTAACGATGCCGCTAGATGACTGCTCTTAAGACAGACCCTTCTTGCAAGCCAAGCCGGAGGACATTTGCTCAAGAAAAACATTTCACGCAAAAAATACTTCTAGTCAACAAACTCTAGTAGCCAGGTTGTTCTTGGTTAGCACTTGCCAGAAAGCACGCAGTGGCCTCTCTGCCCTCGGCCTAACAGTGTCCCTTGCTGGTGATGTTGGAAGACCCATCCACCTTGGGTGTGGTGACATCAGATGGAATGTTCTGGAAGCAGCAACTTCTTCATCAGCTCCCTAAGCTGGAAGCTAGGATTTGGGCTGTGAGCTCATCCCAGCCTCTACTTTTGCTAGTTTTTTCTCCATTGGCCTCTTGGGCAGCTCCAACTTGGTTCCCCTGCCAGTCAGGCCAGAAGCTCATACCATCTTGCTTCACCTCCAAGGAACAGTCTTTCATAGATATCTTTTAAAATAATTGTATGTATTTATTTCATTGCTGGGCGGACTCTTCTCTACTTGTGGAGAGCAAGGCCTACTCTTCATGGCAGTGCACTTTCCACTGCTGTGGCTTCTCTAGTTGCAGAGCCTGGCCTGTAAGGCAGGCAGGCTTCAGCAGTCACGGCTTCTGGGCTCCAGAGAGCAGGCTCAGTAGTTGTGGCTCATGGGCTCAGTTGCTCCACAGCATGTGGGATCTTCCCGGACCAGGGATCAAACACGTGTCTCCTGCACTGGCAGGAAGATTCTTTACTACTGGGCCACCTGGAAAGTGTTAGATGCTAAGTTGTGTCCAACTCTTTGTGACGCCATGGCCTGTAACCTGCCAGTCTCCTCTGTTCAGGAAATTCTCCAGGCAAGAATGTAGAGTGAGTAGCCATTCATTTTTCCCGGAGGTCTTCCCTACCCAGAGATCAAGCCTCTGTCTCTTGTATTGTCGGGTAGATTCTATACCACTGAGTCACCAGAGAAGCTTTCATAAATACTTTCTTCCCCCATGTTTCCACCTAAGCTTCTTATTACCATTTTTTTTCCTGATTACAAAATGAATAAATGATTGTTGTGAGAAATTTAGAGGACACAATTCAAGTGAAAAAAAAAAATGTCTGAGACATTCACAGCCTCGACAAAACCACCACTGACATATCCCAGCGATCACTTTTAAGCACTGTAGACTGCTTCATTGTGTTGAAACCACCATGGACTCAACCCCAATAGTACAAAAGTTATTTCTGATTATTGATTTACAATAAGCCCACAGCAAACAGCTCCATACCTGTAACTTTTTTCATACTTATAGTAAAGAAAGATTCATTCAGGGTACAGTTGGTGGTACATAAAAAAAAAAGATGGCAGAGCGGGGAGCTCTCACTAGGGTTCATGATTGTTCTTACACATAATGTATCCTTTTTGTAATAAAAGGGAGAGGATGAGGAAAGGAAGAAAGAGGAGAAGGAGGGAGAGTCAGGAGAGAAGGGGGAGGGAAAACGGAGGTGAGACGAGCTGGACAGATTAAGGGCTAGGGTGTGATTAAGGCCATCGGCTCCGGGCCAGACTAGAGCAGAATCCCTGACCTGCTACTAATGAACTGAGGAACCTGATCTCTGAGTTAGCCCCTCTAGGTTCCAGATCCCCTCTGTGCAAAGCGGGGAATCATAATATCTACATTAAAGGGTTCGTGAGGGATGTACCGTGAAGATGCAGACAATGTGCTTAGATGTTGCCTGGGGCACTCTCTCCATAAAGCCTCCACGAAGATTAGTGGTGACTAAGGATAACCACCGGCTGCAGGAAAGGTAGGGGAGGGCTCACCCCTCTCTACCCCTGCAGGCTTCCATTCGGTCACTCTTCATGCTGCAAAGACCAGGTGCCCAGGGCTGGTGGGCAGGGGTGGGAGTGAGTCCAGGACCACTCAGAACACACACACAGCAGCCCTCCCTTAGCACAGACCGTCAGAGCCAGGCTGTTCCTGTGTGATATCAGGATGTCTCTGAGTTTTGGGGGCCTCACTTTTCTCCTCCTTAAAAGGGGCACACAGCAAAGACGTGATCAAGGTGAGCTGTTCACTGGCTGCACCAAGTCCCCTGGGGGCTGCAGAGCTCTGTGCAGGCAGAGCTGGGACATGGCAGAGAGGGCAGCTGTGTAAAGATCTGACGTCACCCAACAGGTCACTGGCTATGTGATCTTGAATGAGCCAGTCCCATCCCTCCTCGGGAAAATGGAGGCTCTGTTATCTCCCCTGGGGAGACTCTGAGAGAATTAAGTGGAATTCCATGTGTCCAGTGCCCTGGAGGACACAAGGCCCCAGCAGGGCTCAGTTAACCTGATCCTATTTCTTGCCCAGCCTTCAGGGAAGTGGTGCTCTCTGTGCTGCACAGGGGCTTGCCAGGGATTTTATAATTCTGGATTTTCTGTTGAGAAGACCTGGGGTCTTTCTAGCATTGTTCTTATTTGCCCTGGAGATGTGGGTACAGGAGTCGAGGAAAAGGAGTGCACTCCTCCAGCCTTTTTACACACCTTCCTTTCTTTTCCACACTGTCCTGGTATGGAGGATCCAGTCTGGAGAGATCGCAAACAGACGCAGCCTCATTCCTGGGGTTGATATACTGGGGGCCAGGGCGGGTGGATGGCTCATCACTGGTCCTCTCTTGGGAGAGCTTGAAGTCAGCTCTAAACAGAGCATCAGTCCTGGAGGAGGAGATGGGAGGATGTTTGCTTCCCCACATCTGGTCTCCCCACTGCACTCTGGGGGGGAGGTCACCTTTCCTTCAAGGTGCGTTAACTTTCAGGACATGAGACAAGACAAGGCCACAGGGTGGCCTGTCATCAGGCCTGGCTGAGAAGGAGGTGGAGGGGACATCTCTGGCAGCTGTGGAGACAGCACCTTCTGTCTCTGGTGGGAAGGGGGGGGGCTGCTGGGGGAAGTGGAGTGGCCCACTGAGCATGCGGGGAGGGGGCTGGTGGGAGCCAGGTGAGTGTGCCTGGGAATCCTTTCCCCTTCCTCTTGGGAGCAGGCAGAGTCGAGGTCGGGGTGTGCTCTTCTCGGAGGAAAACAGGACATGACAGGATGGCAGCTGCTGGGGCTCCCAGGGACAGCTAGCCTTGTCTGCTGCAGACAAGGACCCTGGGACCTGCAGGCTTCACCCAGCCAAGCAGCACACACTGGGGAGAGGTAGGAGGGCTGGGAATTGGAGAGCAGGAGGGCTGCCGTTTATTCATTGTCCATATTTCAATGCGTTTTTAAAGCTTAGTCCTTAAAAAACATGGTAAAATTCATCTAGTGAAGGTGAGAAGTCACTCAGTCGTGCCCGAATCTTTGTGACCTCATGGGCTGTATACAGTCCATGGAATTCTCCAGGCCAGAATACTAGAGTGGGTAATCTTTTCCTTCACCAGGAGATCTTCCCAACCCAGGGGTCAAACCCAGGTCTCCCACATTGCAAGTGGATTCTTTACAGGCTGAGCCACGAGGGAAGCCCAAAGTTCATCTAAGCCTCGTTTTATCAGCAGAAAAAACAAGGCTCTGAAATGCTTAGTAACTGGCCCAAGGTTGCCCAGCTGGTCAAGGGTAAACTCAGAATTCAGAGCCAGAGTTCCAGAAGTAGCAACCTGGTGTCAGATGCCAGACACCTCCAGAAGACCGGGTGCGAGCTGCACCCTATAAAGTTGCTCACTAGACGTGGCCAGCTGTCCCCAGGTAACACCTGTGGAGCCCCCTGCCCCACTCTGACCCTTGCCATGTGTCTGGGCAGAGCCAGGTGACCACCTGCCCCCAGTGGCGGCTCCCTACTTTGTAACAGTATCTGCAGCTGCTGCTCATTCACAAGGTTGTTGAGGAACACGCCCGGGGCAGTCAGGGTACCCAAAGTGCTCATCAGGATGCTCGTTGCTCAGGGAACGCTCTCTAGCATGCACTTCCTTCCACACGAAAGGTGCAGGTTGGGCTCTCCACGAAGCCAGCACTGAAGTGATGCTTAGTGGGATAGTGGGGGGTGGGGGTGGGAAGCAGGCTGGGCAGAGGGCAAAGTCCACCTGCTGTGTGGACCCCAGGACAGCCTTGGTTCTGGGTCCGGGAATGCCCTCAGACCTGCATTCTCCTTACTGTCCCATGGACCATTTATGGGTGTGAGCTAGTTCAGTGAAGCTGGGATTTGGGGCAACATGGCTCTTTGCATCCCAGGAAATTCCTGAAGGGCCCCCAGAGCCCCTAGAAACTGGTACAATGGAAGCTTCACTATAAAAGCATCTGGAAGGGGGCAGCCAGGGCCCATCATACCCTGTTGCCAAGTCCCAGGCCCAAGCCCTCTTTTTTTTTTTTTTTTTTTAATGTACTTATCTTTTAAAAACATGGAGTATAATTGCTTTTCAGTTGTGTTGGTTTCTGCCGCACGAGTCAACGGCTTGGTAGGGTGCAGGTCTCACTCCGTCTTCCAGAGAAGTCTGGTATCTGACACTAGGTTGCTACTTCTGGAAGCCTGGCTCTGAACTCTGAGTCTACCCTTGGCTGCGATGAATCAGCCGTAAGTGTGCATGTATCTCCTCCCTCTTGAGCATCCCTCCCAACCTCTGCCCCCATCTCCCCGCTCTGGTCGTCCCAGAGCCCGGAGCGGAGCTCCCCGTGTTGTGCAGCACTTTCCCACTGGCGATCTGCTTCCCCCATGCTAGTGCATCTGTGTCGCTGTGACGCTCTTGTCCCGTCCCACCCTCTCCTTCTCCCGCTGGGTCCACCGATCTGTTCTCTATGTCTGCGTCTCTATTCCTGTTGGAGGGACTGTAGCCTGATACACCTAGTCCTCCTGTGACTGGCCGCGGGCTCCCTCACTCTGAGACGGCTCTGTACCCTCATCCCCACACACGGCTCAGCTCGCCCATCCTCCCCCAGGCTCTCTGGGGCTCTCTGTCTGCTGGTTCCCAAGTGGATGGAGGGGCTCCCTCTGACTTGTGAGCCACTTTCCAGGCTGTTCCTCGCTCCACCCGGTGCATGCCTGCCAAGGTGCCTGAGCCCCTATTTCTGCACCAGCACCCCGCCCGTGCTCCATGTGCTCCCAACCCCTCACCTTCCCTTCAGTCTGTGCCCCTGACACTCCATGTCCCCACAGTGTCCCTCTTTAGACAGAGAATGTACTGGAAGGTATGAGTAGAATGGCCTGGTTGGTCCACACTTCGCTTTGGATCTAGCAAGGACTCATACACCAGCAGTGATTTCTTCTCCGTTTCTTCAAGGTGCTATTTCTTCCAATGGACATCATCTCCTCCCATGCAGACAGCCTCAGAGAAAATGCATATAATTGGAAAGAATGGGGCAGACGATAAGCAGAGACTCGGAAACTAATGTTACTTGAAATGAAGAGCATTTAGGGGATCACTTCCTCAATGACGCTAATGCCTGGGAGTGAGATGCCTTCATGGCTCCGCGAGGGTCCCAGCAGGGGGAGAGGAGGGTTCTCTCAGGTAGAAAAACAAAGCCTGGGCCTCTCTCTCCCAGGGGCAGGTCTGGCTTTTGGGGATTCTGTGCGTCCCAGAGTTGCCTTGGAGAGACTATTCTGGCTGCACACGCTCTGTGTTGATCACTGTCGGTGAGTCGCATGTTTTGCTTGGCCATTACTTTCCTGGCCTGGGGTGAACAGATTCAGCCCTGCTCTTGCCTCTGACAATGGCCTGTTGTGTCCTGTGCCCTCAGATCCCAGGACAGCAGCCCCCAGACCATCCAGCCTATGTCTGGCCTCAGAGACAGTCCCTGTTGCGTGTGGTTGTTCTTCTCTGTGGACGGGGAAGAGTACATGAGCAGCCAAGTGCCCCCTTCAGAGCGGCTCCTGAGACTGGACCTCACAAGCTCTCCTTTATTTCCTCTTCTTTCCTGGTACTCATTGTGACTTTTGGTTTTCACAAGCAGCTTCTTCCTCCCCAGGTCCATCACAGAGGGAGCAGCTGTGGCAGAGGCAGAAGGAAATGGTTGAAATTCTCCAGCTTATCACTTGGATCTTTTAGCTTTATCTATGCGATGACTCCAAATCTCTCTCCATCCCAACATTTTATGACTGTGTTCTTACACTTAATTATGAAATACCAACTTGGTAACGTTGAGTATCCATCCTCAGTTCCACTCAAGGATGGACTCTCAGGGTAGGGTACCACTTACATCTGCTAGAGTCCACAAAAACGAGTTTGATGTGCTAACATCTCTTAATACAAATGGAAAGCATTAATTACACCAAGAAGCTATTAGGTGGAGTGAGATTAATTGTGTCAGCTTACATTTACCCTGTTTCCTATGACTGTAGGACAATGACCACAGCCATGCACTTGAGTTTGCCTGTGTGCATGACTTCTATGCAAAAATCTATAAAACTAATCCAACAGGCAAAGAAAGTTTTGTGCTAATAAGGTTGCTAATGGAGCTTAGGACCAGAGTTTAAATAACTAACATTGAATGCAGAAAAGAAACATTTAAATTATTTAATAGGGCATGAAAAGGAATTCCAAAGTATTTCCACAGAAGCAATCCCAACGGGTATAATTTTGGTCCCCAAATTTTATTCTTATTCTTTGAAGATGATGGCCTGAACTTCTTATTTCATTGGATTAAAGGAACTGAAAATCTCAGGGGGAGTGGTAAGAAGATGCGCCAATTTAGAGACCAGCAGGGGAGGCTGTATCTCAAGAAAGAAAGGCATTTAGGGGGAGATGAGGTGTCCCAAAGAAGAGATGGGAGAATTGAGATGCAGAAAAGACATCCTGGGACAACCCTTGGGCCCTTATAAATAATCATGACAAGTTGCATCTCAGTGGTGCTTCATAATTCATGATATGCTTGCGTGCTGGCTGTGCGCTCACTCACTCAGCCATGCCCATTTCTCTTGTGACCCCACGGACTGTAGCTCACCAGGGTCCTCTGTCCATGGGATTCTCCAGGCAAGAATACCAGACTGGGTTGCCATTTCATCCACCAGGGGCTCTTCCTGACTCAGGGACTGAACCCACGTCTCCTGTGTCTCCTGCATTGGCAGAAAGATTCATTACCACTGGGAAGCCCAGTTTATGGTGCACCTTCCCACATTTCTTCTGCTCAGTTCTTCAAAAGAACCCTCTCCAGAAGTTGTTATTATGCCTGTTTTGTAGATAAGGAAACCGAGGCTCAGAAAAATTATGGGTTACCTAGTAGTGAGCCTGAGCTTTTCGGGTGGTACTAGTGGTAAAGTGTCCACCTGCCAGTGCAGGAGATATAAGAGATGCGGGTTCAGTCCTTGGGTTGGGAAGATCCCCTGGAGGAGGGCATGGCAACCCACTCCAGTATTCTTGCCTGGAGAATCTCATGGACGGAGGAGCCTGGTGGGCTACAGTCCACAGGGTCACAAAGAGTCGGACACGACTGAAGTAATTTAACATGCACAGTAGCGAGTCCAGATACCACCCCACTGTGCCCCAAGGTATAGAGGATTCGGGGTCACATTCTGTGTGCTGGTCCTGGGAGCCATGCTTTCCAGAAAGGCAACCAGGAGACAGGGAGGCAGCCTCCAGGGATGCTCTTGGTACTTGTATTTCCTTCTGGTCTTAGCACATGGGTATGTTGCTAGTTATGGAAGATGTCTGCTCGTTGACACTGAAGATAGGTGGTGGGCCATCTTAGCCATTGGTAGTCCAGTGGTCTAGAATCCTCCTTGCAATGCAGGGGACACAGGCTCCATCCCTGGTTAGGCAGGGAACTAAGATCCCACATGCTGCGCAGCAACTCAACCTATGTGCCATAACTTCTGAGCCTGAGTACCCTGGAGCCCACATGCTACAGCTAGAGAGTCTGTGCTGTGTAACAAAAGATCCTGCACGCCACAACAAAGACCCAAGGCAACCCAATAAATAAATAAATATTTTCTTTAAAGAACTGTTAAATACTGAAGATGGTGATGTCAGCCAAGTGGGACCATGATATAAGCCCAAACCTGAGGAATCATATGCCAGCAGGGCATATGTGCCCTTATTTGTGGGCACTTCGCCATTTGGGTTTGGGTTGTTTCAGGGCCTGGCCCTGGTAAGGTTGTGGCCTGTGCCTTGGTAATCCAGACCCTTTATTCAGCTGAGTCCCCCTATGTGACCAAGTGTTAGCAACCTCTGAAGCCATCTCAAAAAAGATACTTTCTGCTCCCCAGTGAATGAGGGCCCTTCCACTATCAAAAAGTTTTGTACAGGGGCACACTGATGCAAGTCTGATCCAAACTCTTTTGTGGTCTACAATTTTAGAAGTAAAGCTTTCTCTTTTGGGGTGCATTCTATCTGCTGCTGGCCAAACAGAACTTCGGGGGAGTTATCTTGTAAGTGACAAAGTCCATAAGCACCAAGTAATTCTTCAAAAGCATCTTGATAAGTTCAAGTTAAGAACACTGGAGTTGGCTCATACACTCCAGTTAATGAAGCTAAAGTGCTTGATTGAACACGCTTCAGTTTCTATTGAATATGAAGTGTTGGAATGACCTCTCTGAAGTCTGTTCTTATCGCACAGCAAGTGCCATGGTTTCTTCTCTGTACAGCGGAAAAGAGCAGTGCATTGGGTTATTCTAAAACGTGTCAGTCTGCATGCTTCCATCACATCGTACTCTGCTGCTGCTAAGTCGCTTCAGTCCTGTCCCACTCTGTGCCACCCCATGGACGGCAGCCCACCAGGCTCCCCCGCCCCTGGGATTTTCCAGGCAAGAACACTGGCGTGGGTTGCCATTTCCTTCTCTAATGCGTGAAAGTGAAGTCGCTCAGTCGTGTCCAACTCCTCGCAACCCCGTGGACTCCAGCCTACCAGGCTCCTCCATCCACGGGATTTTCCAGGCAAGAGTACTGGAGTGGGGTGCCTGTGCCTTCTCCGACATTGTACTCTAGCAGTGAGCAAATGCTGGACCAATCAGGCTGGACTCTCCACTGAAGCTGTGATTTTGAGTTTAGGGAAAAGAGTAACAAATGTATTTGTGTATATAAAAGAGATGGTTATTAGAGATGAATTAACAGATGGTTTTGCAATTCAAGGGTTTTTTAAATTTATGTATGGCTATATTGGGTCTTCGTTGCTGTGCACAGACCTACTTTAGCTGTGGTGAGCAGGGCTACTCTCTGTTTGGGGTGCTTGAGCTTCTCATTGTGATGGTTTCTCTTGTTGCAGAGCTCTGGCTCTAGGCATGAAGGCTTTAATAGCTGTGGCACACAGGCTTAGCTGTTCCAACATATGAGGGATCTCCCTGGACCAGGGATCAAATTGGCATCCCCTGCATTGGCAGGCAGGTCCTTAACCACTGGACAACCAGGGAAGGTAATAATTTAGGCTTAAAATCCTTTCACGGAGGCAATTTAACAATTCACTAAGAAGAAGTTTGGAAGTGGAGAATCAAATACACCAAAGGTCTTAGGCTGAAAGGTGTGAAGATTATGTCATTTTACCTGAAACACTCCTTTAAAAAATGTGTTGTCATGTGAAAATTATTTTGTGCTCTGATTTGTATTTGGGGTCAAGATGATCTCAGGGAATTTAGAAACGCCTTTCACCCGGAGTCACAGCCCATATTATTCCCAAAGCATGGAATCTCAAAAGGTCGATTCCCGTGTTCAAATGTGTTGTGAAGGTTTTCACTGAGAAATACAGGCCTTTTAGTAGATGTTCTTCTAAGGGTTTCTAACTCTTTGTGCCACCGACGGCTTATTATCATTCTGCTGACTATTCAGGATAAGGGTCTGCCAGTACTGGGTGACATTCAGGTTGGTGAACCAGAAAATTCCTTCCCGGTTATTTGAAAACAGTTTACAGCCCACCTCCTGCAGATGACCACCCAGGGCCTGTCTCCATCCGGCCACTTTCTAGGTTCATTCTTAGTGATGCCCCTTGCTCTCTACCCTGCCCTGGAACCCCACAGAGCTTCCAGGTGGCCCCTGCACATTCCATTCCGTGTTTTTTTTTTTTTTATGTCTCCTTCTCTGTTCCCACGGCTATGTCTTTCCATTAGTCCCAAGTCCTTTTCCTCTTCCTTGTGCTGGAGACCAAGTTCTTGAGGGTTTCTCAGCTGGACTGAGTTCTCTCTGCCCTCTTGTCCATACTTTCTTCTTATCTACCTGTTTTCTTCTCCCTGGTCATCCTGGACTGTGAGTTTTATGGAGACTGACTGGTGAAGATATTTCCTGCTTTGTTTTGCTTTCTTTGCTCAGAAGGAAACCCCGTGTAGATACATTCAGCGAGTCCCGGGATGTGGAGTGAGATCACAGTAGGACTGGGGTTGTGGGAGGGGTGGCATAGGGTCAGATTTCCAAATCCACGTTGGGTTTCAGTGTGTCTCATTCAATCCGAGAACTGAAGAGGCTTAAGACTGAACTCTGGATGATCCCAAGTGTCTTGAGCAAGCTTGCTGCCTACAACTTGGCTAAAGTGGAGACCCAGGGATTCAACCTGGGGAAGAGTAGAGGTGACAGGTGCAGGGGGAGGAGAGTGATGTGGTCCATTTGGCCCAAATGCCAGTGGTGGCTCTTCATCTGTGGCTTCAGGGCACACAAACCTGGGCTCCCTGGTGTTATAAAGATGCTTCCTGTTTCCAGGAACTTGCTTCTGATCATCTGTTTTCTTAAGATGTAAGTTCATTTCCCATCCACTGTTAATTCATACATGCAACATATAATGCATATATGCCAGCCAAGATGGCCAGGCTGCACAGAAGAAAATGTAGAGGAAATGCACCCTCATGGAGCTCATAGTCTGTGGTTGAGACTAACATGGCATCAGGTGGCCTGGCAGGGGGCTGTGGGAGCCCAGAGGAGGTCCTCTAACCGACCCTCGGAGGCTGCCACCTGGGAAGGCTTCTAGAAGAGATGAAGTTTAAGCTGAGTCCTAAGGACAGACTTCCCTGGAGCTCGGCTGGTAAAGAATCCATGTGCAATGTGGGAGACCTGGGTTCGATCCCTGGGTCAGGAAGATCCCCTGGAGAAGGGAAAGGCTCCCCACGCCAGTGTTCTGGCCTGGAGAATTCCATGCACCGTATAGTCCATGGGGTCGCAAAGAGTCAGACACGACTGAGTGAGTTTCACTTTCACAGAACAGACAGGGGATGCTGTGGGAAGCAGACCCTGGAGACAGAGCAGCATGCAGGTAGAGGCAGGGGCATGAGGGGCCCAGCCCTCAGGGAGTCTGCAACACAGCTCACCCACCTGGACCTTGGGCTGCCCTTGCAGCAGAGATGGGAGGTGAGGATGCAGGTGAGAGCAGAGACGGCAGGATGGGGGCCAGGCAGAGAGGCCTGGGTCTTTCCCTGCCAGCACTGAAGCAGAAACGTGGGGAGGTGACGTCTGTTTGGAAAGGATGCTTTAGGCAGGGAGTGCGAAGCTCTGTAGAATGACGAGGAGCTCCTCTCACGTTGAGATGCTTTACAATTGTCACTCCTGAGGTTGACTGCCTGGTGCGCTAGTGGGCCCAGTAAGCAGGCCCCGCAAACAGGATGACCCACAGCTGCCCGAGGGCAGGACGAGGAAGAGGTTAGGAATTTCTGAGCAGAGCCCCAGAGACAGAAACCACCAGCTCCCAGTGGGTATTCCCCAAGCAGAGACCTGCTTTGGTGCTTGTCTGAAACAACTGTACCTGTGCTGAGTTTCAGTTGATGGGGAAGCCGTCCCCAGAAGGGCTTTGACTCCACAAGCTGTCACGGATCCCAGCCAGCAAGGGCCAGCAGATTCAATATCACAAGCAGAGGACCCAGAGCTTCTGCTGAAAGGGAAGCACTTCCCTGCAGCTGGAGAGGTCAAGACAGAACAGGCTATCTTGTGAGGATGTGACTCCCACACTCAGAGGTCTTCTAGGGGGTTTGGGGTTGGGAGGAGTCTTCCCAGGCAGCGCTAGTGATAAAGGAGTGACATGTAGGAGACGTGACATGCATGGAGGAGATGTGCGTTCCCTGGCTCGGGAAGAGCCCCTGGAGGAGGGCTTGGCAACCCACTCCACTGTTCCTGCCTGGAGAATCCCGTGGACAGAGGAGGCTGGTGGACTGCAGTCCATGGGTCGCACAGAGTCGTACAGACAAGACTGAAATGACTCAGCAGGCATGCAGGTGTCTCCGAGTGATGGTAGAGGACCAGATGTGTGTGATGAATGGACACGCATGAGAGAAAAGGCATGGAGGCATTTCCGCACAGAGGGCAATGGAGCTAACTCTGGGGGACTGTCTTAAATTTAAAAAGTAATACCAATTACAAAACTAAAAGAGTAGAGAAACAGAATGAAACTCTCCTTCATTATTTTTTCTATTCTTTCCCAGGACACACAGTTCTACATCCTGCTTCTACAGATCAGCCTGGGAAACAGTTTGTTACCCAAACGGGCATGTATTTAGCATGAGCATATAATTACATGTGTGTATGCCATAATGGCGTCGAAATACATCCACATTTTAATGTAAGGTAGAATTTGTGTTTGATCAATATCTATCTCTCCATTCATCCATCATCTATCTCTCAAAGTCCACTTGGGTTTACATTTGTTTACATTTTCACTTATATATATATATATTTTTTCACTTAATAATGTAATTTCTATGTCAGTGGTCACAGAGCACACTTTTTAATGGCAGCAAAAATTCACATAGCTTAGATTGAATTAACCATTCCCCAACATTCTAATTTTTGTTAGTAGACAAACATTGCTAAAACGATCACTCAAATATATATTTTATGTTATATAATTGTATGACATGTGGCGTATTCTTTTTATATGTACTTGTTTAAATGTACAAGCATTTTTAGAGCCCTAAAAATACACTTGCTGGGTCAAAAGTATGCGTCTTTTTCATTGTTGTTAAAGAGCCAAATGATTCTCCCAAAATGGTATCAGTTTTCACTCCAATCAGCTTTGGTCAAAATGCCTGCTTTTCAACAGTTTTTTCAATTACATTTTTAAAAATGGCTTGCAATCAGAGCAATTGTGTCTCAATTTTAAAATTTTCATTCCTCTGATTAATAGTAAGTTTGCACATCCTCTTATGGACTTATTGGCCACTTGTGTTTATTTTTCTTGGTTTGAACATTATAACTTTTGAATAGTCTTTTCACTTGTTTGTCTCTCATTAACTCTATGTGCGTGTGTGTGTGTGTGTGTGTGTGTGTGTGTGTGTGTGTGTACGTGCTTAGTCGTGAGTGACTCATTGCAGCTTCACCGACTGTAGCCCACCAGGCTCCTCTGTCCATGGAATTTTTCAGGTAAAAATACTGGAATGGGTTGTCATTTCCTTCTCCAGGGGGTCTTCCTGACCCCGGGATGGACCATGTGTCTCCTACATTGGCAGGTATGTTTTTTAACACTAGTGCCACCTGGGAAGCCCACATGTGGGTAAAAAGGAGTCCAATAATTTACTATGATATTAATGTGGCAAAACAATCTATTGAGAAAATGCCTTTTTTATTTTTCTCACCTATAGGTGCTCCCTAAAGAAACGGCAAGTATTTCCCCAAATTGTGTCCTTACCTGCAAGCTGTTCCTTCCACCAGGCAAAGCGCCAGCTTTTGCTTTTAGCATCCAGGCTCTCCCTAATCCCAGAGCTGGGAGGATTTTGTGTGTCCTGGACACAGGGAGGAAACCATTGCAGATGGCGCGTGCCCTCCCTAAACGGGTCTTTGATTCTTCTGTCTGGGCCCACTGAGGCAATTAGGGTGGACGTGTCTGAGTTATGGGGCAAGGGGCCGAAGTTCCAATGTTTTGTGAACTGAAGAGGAGGAAAGCTCAACCTGAGAATGGGAAGGAAAATTCCCCCAGGACAAGGGTGGCAGGCACTTCCATGTGGAAACCTGAGCCGGAGAGGAAGTAGCCCCTCTGAAATGGGGAAGCTGGGAAGGGATGGCTGGGGTCGGTGCAGGTAAGGCCTGAGCACTTGCTTATTCAACAGGAGGGAGTCAGCCACAAGTTGCCTGTTGTTAGACTGGACCGTGCAGACCTGGGCAAGTACTGGGCTGCAGTAACCATCCTGGCCCACTTCCCATGACCAGATTTGTGTCTGAAAAAGCCTGGATGAGATACTAATGCTGGACTTCCCATTAGTCTTGGTGGATGAGCACTGCAGTTGAATTTGTTTTGAATTAGACACATGAGAGGAGCTTCCCGGGTGGATCAGTGGTGAAGAATCCAGCCTGCCTGTGCTGGAGACCAGGGCTTGATCTCTGGGTCTGGAAGATCCGCTAGAGAAGGAAATGGCAAACTACTCCAGTATTCTTGTCTGGTAAATCCCAGAGAATCCTGGTGGACTACAGTCCCTGGGGTCACAAAAGAGGTGGACATGACTTAGTGCCTAAACACTAACAAGAACATGAGGAGGCCACACTGGCAACGCAACAGAGCGTGGTCAGGACGGGAGAGGACACTGAGTTCTGGACTGGGTCCCTGTGACCTCAGCCAGGCTAGCTCTGGTCTGCCTCTCGGCTTCCTCATCTGCACAGTGGGGATGATGACAGTGTTTGCCTCGGGCATCTTTATTTGGTTAACTTTTGCAAAGCACCTGTCCAGCACCCTAAAATATTAGCACCATTATAACTCATGGCAAATACGTTCTCCATTTCTTAACTTTGTTTGTGTGAATTATGTCTTCTAGCGGTATAGCTGTAGCAGTACTGCCAGCAGGAGGGCTTGTGGTTGTTTAGCAGTAACATCCCACCCCAGTCCTCTTGCCTGGAGAATGCCGTGGACGGGGGAGACTGCTGGGCTGCAGTCCATGGGCTCACTGAGAGTTGGACACAACTGAGCGACTTCACTTTCACTTTTCACTTTCATGCGTTGGAGAAGGCAATGGCAACCCACTCCGGTGTTCTTGCCTGGAGAATCCCAGGGACAGGGGAGCCTGGTGGGCTGCCGTCTATGGGGTGGCAGAGTCAGACACGACTCAAGCGACTCGGCAGCAGCAGCAGCAGAGCAGCAGTAGTAGGCGTAGCCGTGTGGAAGTGGTAGGGGTGCAGTAGTGACAGGGGTGGTAACCGTCGCGTAGCAGCACAGGAGCGGCCGTATGCCCGCAGCAGCAGCAGTAGGGCTAGTTATTATTTTACTGGGTGAAATAGCTCTTCTGCCTTTTAGCTATTGCATCCTTCTTAGGAAGTTCCTCTCTATCTCTCAGCAAAAGCAGAATCAACAGAATTTTCCTTTGCAAATTTGTGCTCTTTTGACATTAAGGTTTCTAATCCCGTTTATTTCTCCAATCCCATCTCTTAACATCCCTGCCTTCAGGTGCCATACTCAGACCAGCTGGTTCCTTCAGATTCTGGAAAGCACCGTCTTTCCTATCTTTGGCCTTTCACATGTCCCCTCCACTAGGCATTTCAGCTAAAAGACCCTCTGAGCAACCCATCATCTTTTGCCACAAACGCATGTTGGTTTCTTCCCAGCACTTCTCACAGCTGTGATGACATCTTACTACCTTTTGTGGTGTTCAGCTCCCAACTGGAAGAGCCACTGGTTCAGGGCCTAGGACTGTGTGTGAGCCCACTACCACTATGAACCCAAGTGCCTAGCGAGGCCCTCACTCATAGATGTTGAATGACTATTTCTAAAGTGAATGAATAAACCCATCTACAATTTATCTGGGGACAGATTATGAGAAAGGCATTTTATTACCTTTCCTCCAAATAGACAACCAGATAATATCACTTCATTCTTTGCAGAAGGCATTTTTCCTCCATTAATTTGACGCGCCCTCATTTTTGCTCATTTTATTCCTGAACACACATGGGACCATTTCCTCACTCTCTCTTCTCTTACATTTCTCCATTCATCTCTTCTTGGAATAATAGCATAGTTTTAATTATTGTAGCTTTATAGTCTTATTTGTGCCATCTGTAGGGCGACCTGTCCCTACCATTATTCTTAATTAATTTCTTCTTTGACTATTCTTGTACATTTTCTTTTCTGATTAATTTTACTGCAGTCTTGCCAAGTTTCATAAAAGATTCCATTGGGATTTTTATTGAGATTGTATTGCTTTTGTAGATTAAATTGGAGTGTCTTGACACCTTTACATCATTCCCTCTCCTCACCCAGGACATTGAGTGTCTCTATTTATGTTTTTTTTTTTTTTGTAACAATCAAGACTACTCTCTAGTTTCCT
Organism: Neotragus moschatus; assembly: GCA_006410615.1. Classification (NCBI taxonomy): domain Eukaryota; kingdom Metazoa; phylum Chordata; class Mammalia; order Artiodactyla; family Bovidae; genus Neotragus; species Neotragus moschatus. The sequence continues at coordinate 17,166 of SJYA01003786.1, read as the reverse complement.
ACATAGACTTCTTGGATGTTTCATTGTTCATTTTCTTCCTAGATATTTTAAAATGTAGTTTTTAACAGTATAAATAGGATTTTTTTTCTGTTACATATTTTCCAATGTTTAGTAATGCCACTTTAATAATTTATAACTGAATATTTTCTGTGATACTATGAATTCATGACTGGAGTAATAATAATACTAAGGACAAATCATAATAGCAACCCATCACCCAGTGTCTAGTGTGTGCCACGGAGCATGCTGGAGATTTTCTGTATATCATATCTTGTTTGGTTATCACAAAAATCCTACAGAGTTGGCCTACTACCCTTCCCCATATGTCAGAGGCAGGAAGCTGAGGCATCTTCCTGGGTCTGCAGAGCCAGTGGTGGCCAGTGTACAAGACACATGGATCTGTCAGAGGCTGGACACAGCCTTGTCCCACTTGTCTGCGCTGCCCAGGTGAGAAACACCATGAAAAGCAGTTTTATTAGAAGATACACAATGATCATCAGCAATTTACTCCCTGAGCTTTAGAAATGGCCAGATTTGTAATGGATCTTCAAGTGTGACGAGTCCAACCTCACTGGGTAGAGCCTGCAGTCCCTCAGTAGCATCTTTCATAGAAGATGCAGTTGTTGCACACACACACACACACACACACACACACACACACACAGAGACATACAGACACAACCCTCAGACAATAGGAAGATCAGCCCTTCTATAGCATCCCAATGATTTGCTGGACCCCTCTGCCCCTCAGAGTATTCTTCCTTGGGTTGAGTGAAGCTTATCTTTTTCTGATCTTCCCTCCTTGCCGCGGGTCCTATTCCTCCCTGGACTTACTCCTTAGAGCTGGCCTCCGCCTTAGATCCCACCCTCCAGTGGAATCTTCCTCTGGAGACTTTAAGCTAAGCGAAGACAGACTGTATTCTGTCTTCCCCTGAGTCCCCAGTTCTGAGCTTCACATTTAACATGGAGAAATATCTCAACAGATACTTGTTGAATGAGTGGATGAGTTGCTTTCATTGACTTCCCTGGAACAAGTCTATTCCCACTTCTTTGCGGCACTTTCTCAGATCTTAAGATAACTCCTTCTTAGGCCCCAGTGTGCTGGCTGAACAGCCCCGATTCAAAGATCCTAAGGCAGAGGCTAGAGAAGGCTCCTCCTCTGACCGTGCTCCTCTGGGCACGGTCCAGTTTGCCCATGTCCATCTTAGGGCGTGGAGTCCTGAATCACCCTGTCTCTCCAGCTCCCATCAGAGAAGACCATGGAGAACAAGACCTAAAACTTCCATCGTGTTCTGACCCCTGGTTCTCCGACCATCACATTTTTCAACTTTGTCCACTACAATGTCTGACCCCAATGTAGTATTTATTTTACTTCATTCCAATGCCTATTGCAAATATCAGCAACCTTGCCCAACTGGGACAAAGGCCGGTGACTTCCCTTCTCAAGCACAGGAATCTGACTCATTAGGAAATCTGTAATTACACAGGATGTTACCTATTGGTCCATTTCAGGCATGTTCCAAAGACGTGTATTCTCTGTGAGAACTGTCTGCCCATTTCTTCACTCAGGAATCTTGCAGCAGAGCCTTCATATTCCTAAAATAATAACACTAAGGATGATGGATGGAGCCAGACCTCCTGCCTCTTGCTCTCCCTGGATTGTGACTTGGGATTGGAGCTGGTGAGGCTGCTGTGTGTGTGAGTGTGTATGTGTGTATGTGTGCAGGAGGGGGCAGTTGGAGGTGGTTGGGGGAAGGGACGGTCTCAGAGACACAACAGAAGAATGAGGGGCCAGCAAAAGTGGACAGGGCTTGGCGGAAAGGAACACTCACGCCCCTGTCTCCATTTGGCTCAGAACCCCCAGGACAAAGACAACACTGTGTTGGGGTCAGGCCCCTGTGGATGAAAGGCCCTGCTTCGTACAGCAGAATCCAGGCGCTTTGTAGGGTGGGGGTGCAGGGAAGAGAGAAGGTAGGGAGCCACAGGGGACAGAGGCTGGATGGACACCCGTGAATGGAGGCTGGACACCCAGACCTGGGGATGGAAGGAGAGGAGGCCACCCAGAGGCAGAGGGACTCCGAAGAGAGGCAGAAGGGAGAGGACATGAAGGAGAGGGAGAGGGAAAAGGCAGAGAGGACACGAGCCTGGATGGAGCTAAAGTGAACCAAGGCCGATGAGCCAACAGGACTTTGAAAAGGAGGAAGAATGGGATGGAGACACAGGGGAAGGTGTGGCCACGTGGCTGCTCTCCCTGGGACATAATGTTCCTTTCCACTAACCTTGTTTCCCAGCCCCTGGCCCCCACACTGGGTGTCCGGTATGTGGATGGGGCATGGGATCCAGGCCACAGGTGGGGAGTGGGAAGACCACCCAACTCCCTTCTCAGCCCAGCCTAGGTGGGGATGGGAGCAATAGGCTGCCTTCTGAGGGCTGCAGAGGCAAGGAGTCAAGGCCCTCTGCGGGAGAAATGGACGCAAGGATCTGTTTGCAGACTTCAAACAGTTTGGCCCCATCTGCAATGTTAACTGGAGGTTAATGGAAGACACGAGAGCGTGCCCAGAGCCGCTGAGCAGATCGCATAGGGCCTGGGAGTGGCAACCGCCCTTTTCCTGCTTCGTTGCCGAACTGCGCATGCGTGCCTGCACACCCTGCACTCTACCACCCGCCTCCAGAGCAAGAGAAATTCGACTGGACAGCGCTGATCTCTATGGGGCTGGCTGCAGCCTTCGATGTGAAATTTGGACAGGGCCCTATGGGGAGGTAGGCAGGTGATAGGGTCCCTGCTAAGTAGGGACGGCGTTGAGCTCGGGAAGGACCACGTGCCGCTCTGAGCCCTCGCAGAGAGAGGACCAGGATCATGGAGTGTGACAGGAAGAAGGTCCGGTCCAGCCTGGGATGCAGGTGAGTGACAAGGGAGACTTCAGGGGAAGGTGACAATTGAACTCAGACTTTGTGCTGTTTTTCCTAAGGTCCTTTTCTTGATGCGTGAGTGCCCAGGTGACCTGCTCACAAGCTTCCCGTCCTCACGGCGGGCACCCCTTTGCTCACAGGACAGTAACTCTAAGCTGTTTTTGATGCTGGGCACTCAATGGGTAGGGGGTATCAGCCTCCCACTCACAGGATTAAGTGTGGGGCATTTCTGATGTCCACTGGTTATTTGGGTTGGACAAAACTTTCATTTGAGTTTTTCTGTAAGATGTTACAGAAGAACCTGAAATAACTTTTTCATCAACACAATATTAGCCTCTCCATTTAAGAAATGAGGGTGTAATGCCTTCAGTGGACTCAGGAAGTAGAAACTGCCCACTGATTGCATGACTGAAATGGGCAGGACCCTGGGAGCCCACATCAGTGTACGTGGATTTTAATATTTTTCCTGACCTTGGTCCATTACATTTCCTCATCAGGAGCCCATTTCTCCTTTCAACAGAGATCATATTCTCTGTATTACAGACCTTCTCAAGTGGATTTAATGAGATAATGTGGAAAGGCACAAACACATTGCCTGCCTGGCAGGAGAGGTTCAAGTTTGCCAGCTGTCTTCCCACACCCCCAGCCTCTCCTCCATGTTCTTTCTCTTATACAGAACTTTCTCCTGTAGCAGTGACTTTTTAATGATTATTGCAGCTTTGAATGGCGTATTTGCAAGTGTCTTGTAGCTGAGATGCTGTGGATTCCTGTCCTGGATGTGTTGTTTGGTGCCAAGTGGTCCTGGGCCACATGCCACACCTCTCTCTGTCTCATCTGAAATGGGGACACTAACCCTGCCTGCCCTAAAGCTTTATTTGGAGATTTAATTCGGGGCATGAATGTGAATGCCGAGCAAGAGGCAGGCAGATCCAACCTCTGGAGACCTGGAGCATCATTGGCTCCTGGTGTTTGCTGAGAGGAGGGTGGTGGTCGTGGTGGTTGAGTTGCTCAGTTGTGTCTGACTCTTGCGACCCTGTGGGCTGTAGCCCACCGGGATCCTCTGTCCATGATATTCTCCAGGCAGGACTACTGGAGTGGGTTGCCATTTCCTTTTCCAGCGATCTTTCTGACCCAGCAATTGAACCCAGGTTTCCTGGTTTGCAGGCAGGTTCTTTACTGACTGAGCTACGAGGAATCACTGAAGAGGAGGGTTAATGGCTCCAAGACAGATGAACCATGCAGAGTTTCTTGGACAGTAAGATTCTCTCTCTCTCTCTCACACACAAACTTATGGTTGCCAGTGGGGAAGGGATTGTTAGGGAGTTTGAGATGGACAGATACATACTGCTATATTTAAAATGGATAACCAACCATGAGCTACTGTAATTTTTGCACATGGAATTCTGCTCAGTGTTATGTGGCAGCCTGGTTGGGAGGGGAGTTTGGGGGAGAATGGATACACATATATAATTGCCTGAGTCCCTTTGCTGTTCACCTGAAACTATCACAACATTGTTAATCGGCTATATATATGCCAATACAAAATTTAAAAAAATAATAAAATAAAAGATTCTCCTTCTCTCTCCCCCTGGGTCTGGTGTGTGGATCACATTTCCAGCTTAACCCAGGGAGATGGACCAAGGTTAACGAGAGCAGCTGGCGGAGGTTCCCCACCGCTCGAATCTGGACACTGCCGCCAGCTGGCTGCAGAGGCAGCGGCAAAGCAAGTCCTGCCAAGTCCTCTGCTGTGCTTCGGACTCAGAGCCAGAAACCCCACTCAGCTCCAGCGTCTGAAGATGCTGGAGCGAGACACAGCGCAGCTCTGAAAACCAGCACGTAAAATCAGGCCCTGCTCTCCCTGTTCTCCCCCCTTTTATTTAACCTCGTCAGCTCTCGGGCAACTGGAAAACATGAAAAGGCCCCAGGATGCCTCCCGGAATATGGTCTCCATTAACCCACAGCTGGTAGCAGTTACAGCAAAATTAGAAAACATTGAAGTGAAATTGTCATCTTTTTTTAAGTTCCAACTCTTCGAATTCCAAGATTGTGAGCTCTTGGAACGAGGGGGCTGGTACAAAAGGGGGAAACCACGATCTTAACCTTTCAGTCATGCCGTGCTTGTGGCTGGGGTCACTCCCACCCAACAACAGATACGTTTCCTAGAACCCTAAACCCATTCTAGAGTTTCCCTAAACAAAGTTTCAGTAGAAAGGATGCTTGAGACCACTGAAGTTCACTGAAATATAACACAAAAATCATTCTCATTGAGGGTGAAAAAAAAATTGTCCTCCATCTTTCTTATCTATGTTTTAACTATTTTATATCAAAGTAGAGCTGATGAACGGAGTTGTGATAGTTACAGGTAGACAGCAAAGGGACTCAGCCATACATATACTAATGAAAATTTTTATTGAGGGAGTTTTTCCAATGAATACATGGCTGTGAAAAATATGCAGAAGGACTCAGTGTGGACTAACCCAGTTTCTTCTCACAGCAACATTTTGTAACACTATTGTAGGATATCACAAGTGGAATACCATTGCCACTGATACCACTTACCAGTCTTTCTCACTTCCCCAGCTTGACTTGGATTCTTGTGTGTGTTTAGTTCTATACAAATCCATCACTTGTGTAGGTGCCTGTATCCATCAGCACAGTCAAGAGACTCAGAGTCCCATCACATGAGAGACCTCACGCGGATGTTTTATAACTGCATCGACCTTCCTTCTGTTTCCATCGGCCTCATCACTAAACCCCGGGCATCACTCATTGGCTTTTCATCCCGATAATTTTGTCATTTCAAGAATGCTGTGTGCAAATAAAATCGTGCGGCATGTGACCTTTTGGTCTTTGGCCTTTTCACCCAGCACTACTCCACCGAGAACCGTCTAAGTTGTTACCTGTGTTAATAGTTGCTTCTGTTTGTCTCAGAGTAGCAATCCATGGTCTAAATGTATCCATGTTTTCAGCCAATCACCTGTTGAGGGACATCTGGGTTGTTCCCAGTTTTGGACTTACATGAATAAAATTGCCATGAATATTCATTCAGGTTTTTATATGAATATAACAATGGCTGGATGGCATCACCGACTCGATGGACCTGAGTTTGAGTGAACTCCTGGAGTTGAGTTTGAGTGAACTCCGGGAGTTGGTGAGTTTGAGTGAACTCCGGGAGTTGGTGATGGCCTGGTGTGCTGCAGTTCATGGGGTCATGAAGAGTTGGACACGCCTGAGCGACTGAACTAAACTGCACTGATGCTTTCAGCTCTGATTTATTTTTGCATTCAAGGTCTGGGTTTGTGCTGAGCAGGGAGGGATTAAAGTTGGGGATTGGTGTTTAAGGGCAAACTCTGCTGTTGACTGGGTAGTCAAAGCCAAGCTTGAAAAAAAAATAGGGTTAGTTAGCCATCCTTCCTTTGAGGTTCTTTTTGGTGGATGAAATTAAAAATTGTATATCAAATGTTCTTACTTAGAAGTGCTATAGAAATGTATATTAGCATCCCTGCTGTATTTCTAAATATGCCCAGTATAATTTGCTTTTGACCAGAGAGATAGAGGGATCAATAAAATATATCATCACATAGAAGCCCCACATGCATGTATGGGAGCCAGGGAAAAGTGTCTAAACAAGCCAGGACATTTTCATCCAGGTAACAGTGCAGGTGGCTGCGACTGTTTCTGGAATGCAGCCTAAGGCTACATGCTTGTCCTCGCCGAGCCTGAGGAACTTCATGTGTAAAAGGGGCAGGATGATATTGCTTTCTCAAAGGCTTTTATGTGGACTACATCACATAATAAGAGTTAACCCAAGTCCTGGTGGCAGCTGCCAGGCAGTGAGTGCTTAATTGTTTTAAATTATATATTAAGAGTCTTGCATAGGCGCTCAGTCAAGTCCGACTCTTTGCGACCTCGTGGACTGTAGCCCACCAGGCTCCTCTGTCCATGGGACTCTCCAGGCACGGATACTGGAGGGGGTTGCCGTTTCCTCCTCCAGGGGATCTTCCCGACCCAGGATCGAACCCGCGTCTGCTGCTGCTCCTGCTCCTGCGTTGGGAGCTGGGCTCTTTCACCACTGAGCCACCTGAGAAGCCCATTAAGAGTCTTAAAAGCACAGATCTTTTTTTCAAGTCTTTATTGAATTTGTTACAGTATTTCTTCTGTTTTATGCTTGATTTTTTGGCTGTGAGGCATGTGCAATCTTAGCTTCTCAACCAAGGGCTGAACCAGCACCCTCAGCGTTGGAAGGCGAAGTCTTAACCGTTGGACTGCAAGAAAGACATACACGTGTGTGTAGCAACTACAGGCTGAAAATCTGCTCTAGTAAGTTATCCAAAATTAAGAGGAAGTCTAATTTTAAAAAATGTACGTGTCTATTCATATACTGGTTTCTGTAAAAACATTAATAAATGAAAGTGAAATGTAGAAAACGATTGTTGATGTGTTGGGTATTTCTCAGCACTCTCTTCGGTAGAAAAGGCAGGATCCACCTTCACCTACAGGATGATATTATCTATCTGCCAAAACAGCATTCAAGGGCAAGAAAAATATCAAAAAGCTAGTGAAGGTAGCATCTGGATGTCAGAATTTTAGTCTTATGTATACGATCCTCTGGTTTGTACACATTTTCTCCAATAGCAGGTGTTAATTTGCCAGTTGGAAGAAAAATTTACGTAAAATATCCTACAGCAAAATCTATTTTTGGAGGCATGAAAGAGCGTCATAGGAGATGGAGAGGGTGAGGGGTTACTGTTCATGAATCTACCAAAGGGTTCAGAACACCCCTCCAGATGGAGGTTAACCCCCACTGGAATGTCTGAAAGGATCCCTGGAGCGGGAACAAGGGGTCCAGGACACATGCCTGTTGCTCTCTGCAGACTCAGGGACAGGAAACCATCTCCCTGCTTCTGTCTCTTCCCTTGACTTATGGTGCTAACAATCCCCACTCTGCAGATTACAGTCAGAATAAATGTAAAGAGATGAATACCGTGCCCAGCATATAAGTGTGCCTTGTATAAGTGGAAGTATTATAGGCAAACCAAAAGAAAAGTGTTAATCGTCCAATAATCAGAACCACATATATAGAATTAAGATCTGAAAGAAGGAAAGGTCCAGGTATTGCCAGGACCACTGAGGACAGAGGGAGGAGACAGTTCTAATAAAGGAAGGAGCAATGCTTCCATGCTTCTGGCTGCTGGGTGGGCTGGCCCTCCTCCACGAAGCCTTCCCCAAGGCTCCATGAAGACTTATTCCCTCCTCACTTCCTGGATGTATGCCTGCTTCCTCCTTGTGTCTCCTGGAGACATTCCCGTGTTCTGCCACAGTCCCTAGATTTCTGCAGGCAATAACTTTTCATGTCCGCATACTGGGGGCTCTGGGGTCAGGCAGCCTGGGTTGAGTGCTCACCCCACTGCTTGGTAGCTGTGTAGCTTTGGACAAGCTTCCTTATGTGGAGAATTAATCAGAAGAAACTTAGTTTGTCATGAGGATGAAATCAATTGAATCCAAAGAAAGTGCCTGGTATAGCCTAAGTGCTCAATTAAATACCATCCATTCTTGTCATTATTATCAACTAATTACCTAGAGTCAATGTGGTTCCCAAGCGGCTCAGTGGTAAAAAATATGCCTAGCAAGCAGAAGACATGGGTTCAATACCTGAGTTAGGTAGACCCTCTGGAGAAAGAAATGACAACCAACTACGGTATTCTGGTCTGGGAAATATCATGGACAGAGGAGCCTGGAAGGCTATGGTCCATGGGGGTTGCAGAGTCAGAAGAGTCAGACATGACTTAGCAACTAACCACCAGCAGCAGCATAAAGAGCCAGTAATGCCTTACTGATCTCTGGGTTTGCATTTCTGAAACATCTTCCAAGTGCAGTCACCATTCTGTGTGTGTGTGTGTGTGTGTGTGTGTGCTTGCTAAGTTGCTACAGTTGTGTCTGAATCTTTGTGACCCTATGGACTGTGGTCCACCAGTCTTCTCTGTGAGAAAGCAGAGTGAATGAAAGTCACTCCGTTGTGTCTGACTCCTTACCATCCCGTGGACAATACAGCCCATGGAACTCTCCAAGCCAGAATACTGGATTGGGTAGCCTTTCCCTTCTGCAGGGGATCTTCCCAACCCAAGGATCAAACCCGTCTCCCGCATTGCAGGCAGATTCTTTACCAACTGAGCTACAAGGGAAGCCCATGAGAAAGCACAGGTTCAGGGCATTTAAACATCCTGCCCAAGACCACGTAGCTATTCTTCTTCAATTTTCTTTGTTTATCTTTTGCTGAGTCATCAGTGATCATTGCTGTGTCCAGGCGTCTCATTCCTGTGACTTCTCTTGTTGCAGAGCGTGGGCTCTAGGCCCATGGGCTTCAGTAGCTGTGGCCCAGTGGCTGAGTTGCCCCATGTTATGTGGGACCTTCCTGGACTAGAGATGGAATCCGTGTCCCCTGCAATGGTAGGTAGATCTTACCCACTAGACCATCAGGAGAGTGCTGGTCACCTAGCTATTGAATAACTGAGCCAGGATCTGGGTCCTTGTTTGAACTCTGCTCTCCCCACACCTTCTTTCCACACCGGATTAAGAGATTTCAGAACCGTCTCTTGCAGAACATGAACACACATGCCTCCGGCTCTCCTTTGTCTTATTCCCTCTGCCAGCCTGGACAGAAGTAGGAGTCACTAATGAGTCACTTAGGACCCTCAGGCTCAAACAGAGCAGCTTTCATTATTTCCCATGGACAAAAGGAATCAGGGTCAGTATTTAATATAATTACCATGCACAGGACTAATAAATGGCATTTTTATGCTGTGTGCACTTGGGGGGCCCAGAGCCCCTTCTGTGGCCCCTCAGGTCACCTAATCCCCTGTCACCTTTATCCTCAGAGTCTGAGCAGATGGAGCCCAGGCTTCTCGGGTTACCTTTCTCCCCTTTTCACTCTGAGTACATTCTCTGACTGATGTGGCTTTCTCTTTTTCTCCTGTTTCTTGCTTCTCTCCTCCCCGTGGCCCTACCCATCCCTATCCCTGCCACCTCTATGCCATTCCATGGCCTCTTTGTGCTTGAATATCCTAAAAAATCTTACAAATCTGGGGTCCTTGTGGCTTCTCCTTATGTGAACTCAGAAGAACTTATACTGGACTTAGTTGACTTAGCCAACAAAGCAGGGGGCAGGATAAATTTTTCAAAATCCTGTTATTCTGCTCTCACCAACAGGGGCAGGGAAAGCTGCCTGGGTCCCCTGCACTAGCTTTTCTTTGATCTGCACCTGTACTTGGCTTGGGGCCCAGAAGTGACCGCCCACTACAGACTTAGAATATAGGTAAACTCCTGAATATACTTTGTCTGTGGTTCTTCCTTGTGCATTACATCAACAGTTGTAATAGCCATCCTGCATGACTCTACCGGTCAAGCAGGAAAGATGTCCTTGATATCTCAGTGAGACCAGGGATCAGGTGGGTTCTGCTCTCCTGGGCTTTTCAGTGCATGCGACCCAGAGCAGGTATGTCGTAGATGCTGGCTGTGCGTAGTGAACAACCAGCATATGTGGCTTGGTCAGGATAGAGTCAGTAGACTCTAAATTGAAAAGTTTATCCTGCCCCCAGCTTTGCTGGTTGGGGCAACTGAGTCAAGTATAGGTTCTTCTGAGTTCAAGTAAGGAGAATCCATTAAGGACCCCAGATATTTACTTAACACTGAGGATGTTATTGATATTTGTGTTCATCCCCCTTTGCTGACATTGAAGACCAAGTATCAGACCAGCTATTAGGAGACCTAGGGTCTGTCTGATTCAAGCTGTTCCCTGCTCAGCTGAATGGGAAGGCTGACCCTTAGGGCTTGACCTTACATGTCTAAGGAGCAAATGAAGATATTGGATATCGACTCTCCAAAGCCCTTTTCACACCATGCCTCTAAGATATAACAATATATAATGAAGTTATTTGTGTCCTCAAATGAGTTCATTGGGGACAAGGGGTCTCAGCCTCACTTTTCACCACTGCAGAAGGCAGTAATCCTTTAATCTTTGGTTTTCCAGGGAGAATTAATTAGGTTTCCATCTGGGTATGATGAAGGGAAGTACAGTTGGCTCTGCTTCTAACATACAGCCAGAATCTCGCCACTTCCCACCACACCCCTGTTAAATCTCTACTCCTAGAGCTATCTTATCTCACTGGGATGATACACTGGCTTCTGACTAGTCTTTCACCTTTAACTCTTGACACCCTCCAGTCCATTTTCACAGTCTCCCAAAGACATCCTTGAGCATCCAAATTGTGTCAAAGCACCTCGTGCTTTCAAACCTCCCTCTGCCTTCTCAAGTCAAGACAAATAGACTCCAAGTTCCTTCCTTCACCTTGGATTCTGTACCTGTTCTGGCCCCAGCCTCCTCAGACATTGTCTCCTCTCTCTCTTTCCTTTGGGGCTTTCCAGATGGCACAGTGATAAAGAATCTGCCTGTCAGTGCAGGAGACGCAGGTGATGTGGGTTTGATCCCTGGGTCAGGAAGGTCCTCTGGAGAAAGAAATGGCAGTCGCTCCAGGATTCTTTCCTGGAGAAATCCATGGACAGAGGGACCTAGTGGGCTATAAGTCATGGGGTAACAAAGAGCAAATGAATACATACTCTCTCTCCTTTATTTCTTAGGGACTAGCCACATTGGCTTTTTCTCTGTAATATACCACATCTGTTGACTTTTTTGGGATTTTTGGTTGAAATTATCTTGCCATGAAAGGCTTTAGGGGAAGCCAGTGGCTTCAGAAAGACAGATATTTATGGCTCTGGTTCTTCTCCAACTGGAAACAAAGTTTGACTAGAACAGGAAGTGGAACGATGCTCAGAGCATTTGACGGCACACAAAATGCTCCTGTTGCATGGTTTAATTTGTAGCATATTCTTCATCAGAGCACAATCTTTAGATCTTTCACTCAGATGGGAAAACTGAGATTGAATAACTTTAAGTGAGGCTAAGTAAAGTGACCATTAGGTCTTCCCCCAAATGTAACTGCCTCAACTGATGAGCACTGCTGGTTCTCGGTACAATATCAGTGGAAGGTGTGCAGGCCCCCATTGGATCTCCTGGCCTGAATGTGCACTTTGAATTTGGTCAGTAAGCCCAGGCAGAGGGCAGTGTCCACTCTCCACGGGGAGCGCATGCATGTGAGTAAACCTTCTCCTACTGAAGGTTTCCTTAGTGATGAACTAAGAAGGTTGTCCTAGTGATGGGAGGGGGCACTCACCTCTGATAGATGTTCTGGGAGTCCAGATATTTGAGGATCGAAGTTGAGCTCTTACTGCCTTATGAAACCTCCTGAATATTTAGTTAACATTCCACATGAATTGGGCAAATAATAATAATAATAACAAAATTGTGACCCATTTGGGTTGATGAAGGGTTAGAAAGGTCAGATCTTGAATCTGAAGGTCAGCATTTGGGTCTGGTCTATGGGTCTTGGTCTATGTCTGTCTAAGCACATGCCATTGGAGAAATTAATTAGCTTCCTTTGAGCCTTGGTTTCCTCATCTTTAAAACAGCAGACATGGTGGTGCTTTGGAGGTAATGTGTATAAAGACCTCAAGGAGGCACTTTGTAAATAATGTGAATAAGTGAACTAGTCCATTATGCCTGTTCTCTCATCTTTGCAAATGCTGGGCAGCAAGGGCATCCCTCATGTCTGGGCTGACAAAACCACAAAAGCAGGTGGTACGATGGAGCCCTTATGAGCATGGAGCATGGGTCCATGTGCCTGGGGGAGCATTCACGTGCCTGTGTGTTACATCACCCCAGGAGTCTTGCTCTGGTGATTTTGTGAGATCATGCATATGAGCACAGGCTCAGACATAGTAATTGCTTAATCAGTGTTCACCATAACCACAATGGACAATTCCCGAGTCTCTGCCCTGGAAGAACCCATCCTCACTGTGGGTAACCGATGGATAGAAAGCAAACAACACAAACCAACTATAGAAACTCTCTCACACTCTTAAAATGCTAAAATGGACATCTGGGCAAAGACAATGGAAAAAGAAGGGGTTACTAGACGAGGAGGGAAACTTCTAGGGGAATGTTATAAATAAACGACCTGGTCGAATGTGTCTGATTTTCCATAAAAAGAGGAGGAGAGGAGGAGTTGGGAAGGAGATTTCAGGCAGAGTTTGGCAGGAGTCAAGTCAGGGGTATAGAGGGCTCTGGTGTGCTCGCCTGGGGTCTGTGACATCTCAGAGACGGATGCCTAGGGAAGGGATGAGGCACAGGAGTAGGGGAGAGGGAGGAAGGCTACTTGCTCAGGGATGCTGAGCATCTCATCCTCGGGGGCTGGAGAGCCCGGAGGGACTGTAAGTCAGGGAACAACATAATCAGGGATTGCCTGGATGGTTCACTGTTTAGTTTAATTATTGACTCATTCACCTACTCATTCATACAAAAGAGACTTTTGTAAATAATAGAAGGCCATTTTCATTGAGGAGGGTGTTGCTCCAGGTCTCTATTTTTCCAGCCCTCCAGTCCACCAAGGGAGAAAAGACACAAGCTATACTATTTAGAGTCACAAAAGTACCGAGTGCTTGTTGAGATAGACAAAGTTCAACAGGCTTCAGAGAAACAGAGGCGACTTCACCTGAGAGATGGTGGGTGACTTAAGACTTTGGAAGAAGGCTGCATTTCAGCAAAAGGGAAGAGCAAGAAAATCACGGTAGCAGAGATGTGAAATCTGGGGAAAGAAATCTATGGGCACAGAGAGCCAAATTAGTAAAAGAGGAGATCGACACAGGGAAGAGGGAGCAGAAAGGGAGGTTGTAGGGTGTGAGATCAGAAAGCAAGGCTGTGTTTAGATCGTAGGAGACCCCTGAGAGCCAGGCAAAAGGCATTTGTGCTTTTCCCTGGAGAACTGCTACAAAACAGTGAAATGATAGCAGGCAAGGATGCTTGGCTACAAAAGGACTTATCCCAATCCCCATCTGAACCTTGTCCTTCACATTTTTAAATTTTCTGATTCTCTTTCTTAACTTCTAATCCAAAACTCGGCTGTTTTCAATTTGTATTATCTGTTTTTTTTTTTTTTTTTTCCTTCACATTTTAATCCTCTCAGATGCCATTTCTGCTAGGTTAGTGAACCCACTAATCAGGTAAGCAGAGAGCAGCAGCCAGCCCAATTATGAAGAAGAATGTGACAGGCAAAGATGGGTCAGGGCATCAGGGGGGTTCATGCTGCCAGGGAAACCACCCTGGGGCACACAGGTCCTCATCAGAGAAACAGTGAGAAATCCCCTGAGGGTGGCAGTGGGGGGCTGCTCATCGCCTGGTGGGAGCCCCTCTGCCCCTTCACCTGGCTTGGTTTCTTTGTCATCTCTGCCACTTCACAGGTGGCAGCATGACAAAATCTCACTTGCTCTTCAAGGCTCTACTCAAATGTAGCCCCTCTGGAGGCTTCTGGAAGGGGGCCAGGCTGAGTTGAAAACCCCTGACTCAAGTCAATGGTGTTGAGTCCCAGCTTTGCCATTGCAGCCTCTCTGACTTACATGGGCAGTGGACATGAGCCTCAGTTTCCTCTTTTATCATCAACTTCATAGGATTGCTTTGAATACTAACGAGTGAAAATGCCTAGCATGATTTTGGCCACATGTGAAATGCTCAGTGTATCTTTGATGTTGAAGCAGCTTCCAAAATCATCAAGTGTCAATAACTCTTACTTCTGCCTTCACCTAACATCCTTTCTCTCTGGGGTGACTTATCACACTGTGTTATGATGTCTTTTCCATACCTGCCTCACCCACTCCACTGACAGATCCTTGATTACAGAGCTTATCTCTTTGTTCAGATGAAAAAGAATTTGCCTGCAGAGCAAGAGACCTGGGTTTGATCCCTGAGTTGGGAAGGATGAACCCCTGGAGAAGGGAAAGGCAACCTACTCCAGTATTTTTGCCGAGAGAATTCCACAGACAGAGAAGCCTGGTGGGCTTCAATCTATGAGGTTGCAAAGAGTTGGACCTGATTGAGCAACTAACATTTTGTAACACTTGGGCCTCATTAAACGATTATTGAGTTATTAGATTAATGAATAAATAATAAACACAATGGTCTAGTAGCTTGAGCAATTTTTAAAGACTTAGAAGAGATTCTGTCATATACTAGGTGCTAAGTCAAAAATCACTGCAGATGGTGACTGCAGCCATGAAATTAAAAGATGCTTACTCCTCGGAAGAAAAATTATGACCAACCTAGATAGCATATTGAAAAGCAGAGACATTACTTTGCCAACAAAAGTCCATCTAGTCAAGGCTGTGGTTTTTCCAGTGGTCATGTACGGATGTGAGAGCTGAACAGTGAAGAAAGCTGAGCACCGAAGAATTGATGCTTTTGAACTGTGGTGTTGGAGAAGACTCTTGAGAGTCCCTTGGACTTCAAGGAGATCAGCCCTGGGTGTTCTTTGGAAGGACTGATGCTAAAGCTGAAACTCCAGTACTTTGGCCACCTCATTCGAAGAGTTGACCCATTGGAAAAGACTCTGATGATGGGAGGGATTGGGGGCAGGAGGAAAAAGGGATGACAGAGGGTAAGATGGCTGGATGGCATCACCGACTCGATGGACGTGAGTTTGAGTGAACTCCGGGAAATGGTGATGGACAGGGAGGCCTGGTGTGTTGCAATTCATGGGGTCACAAAGAGTCGGACATGATTGAGTGACTGAACTGAACTGAACTGAAGTAAAGATTTGTTGATTAATAAGTGACTGAATTGATTAATTAGTAGGTAAGACAGATGATTAGGTTGAAGGGAGTAAATCAAGCTCATGTTCTGGAAGAGTTATCTGAGGAGGTGAGAGGAAGCATGGAGTGGATTTAAGGATGTGGGCCAAATTAAGGTGAGAGAAAAGAGGCAGCAGAAAGAGTTTGCCTGGGTAGTAAACTCCTCTCCTTTTGTCTCTTGCTATGATCCCATGTGCTATGTGATGTGTTCTGTGCATGAGCAACAGCTCCCTCACGTGCCATACTGCCAGCTGTTGGCATGACAGCTCATATGGTCTGTTCAGACTTCACCCAGCACTTCAGCTCCTTCTACTGTCTCCCTCCCTGGAATTTCCCTTTAGTCACATCATGACTTAAGTTTCACTGAGTCAGCTTTTGCCGCATAGATAATATGCCATGTTTCACTCATTGTATTGATAATATTTGGAGTTTACTGCTCATTTTAAGGGCTTCCCAGGTGGTGAAGAATCCACATGCCAATGCAGAAGATGCAGGAGCTGCGGGTTCAATCCCCAAGTCAGGAAGATCCCTTGGAGGAGAAAATGGCAATCCACTCTAGTATTTTTGTTTGGACAGTCCCATGAACAGAGAGCCTGGCGGGCTACAGTCCATAGGGTCACAAAGAGCCGGACACAGCTGAAGGACTGAGCATGCACACAGGCTCGTTATATAGACCTTATAGCCAACTGATCCATATTATGAAAGGTTGGTGATTCTGCAGCTGATAATGTTGCCATTTATATGCAACAGCACACATATCCTGGTGTCTGCTGTAGATTGAGGTTTCCTGGTTCATGGGTACACCACTGTTGATATGGAAGTCATATAGCCCTTGAGTGAAGGCTGTCTCTCCGTTCTAACATCCCTCACTACAGTAATAAATTTAATATTGGAACTCCCGATGTTGCAGTCACAGTGTGACTAGAGAAAATGTACCACTGTCCATGGTGCTGAACACCACGGTGCTTTCGTCTAAGTGTGACTTGGGCTGACTCCAGTGTCAGAGGAACTCCAGTTCTTTCAGAGGCGCATTCTATTAGTCTATTCTGTTATTATTGTATTTCCTTTTCTAATAAATTAAAAAATCCTGAAATGATTTACTCTCAAAAAACAATAGCTTATACAATAGTTGTGTATGTATGTGTTATATATATATATATCCATAATATTGTAAGTTAAGGCATATTCATATTGTATATGGTAAATTTCCATTTGGTGAGAGTAAACTATTTGTATATATACACATACATTAATATGTAAAATTTATTTGTATATGGGCTCTCTGCTTGATGTATATATAAACATTTATATTTGTATATAGAAATATATATTATGATATTTGTGCATGTGTATATACATATATAGGAGAAGGTGATGGCACCCCACTCCAGTACTCTTGCCTGGCAAATCCCATGGATGGAGGAGCCTTGTAGGTTGCAGTCCATGGGGTCAGTGAAAGTCGGACACGACTGAGCGACTTCACTTTCACTTTTCACTTTCATGCTTTGGAGAAGGAAATGGCAA
>SJYA01003785.1:18741-52394 GCA_006410615.1 Neotragus moschatus | reverse complement strand
CATCTCAAGAGGGCTCTGGGTGCAGAGCGGTAATCAGCTGATGTGACCTACAGGGACAGAGGGAGAGGCCGAAGGACACGCCCAGCAGGCAGGCAGTGGGACTGCAGGTGCCCACGCGTGATTTCTTGGTGCTGCTGGGCTCCTAGTGCTTGCTTGCTTATGCTGTCCACCTCAGCAGGCATGGGCCATGTGTACCTATTTCGATGTACAAAATTAAAATTCAATGACCTTTAAAACTCTGTTCTTTAGTCACATGGAGGTGACTAAAGAACCCCCCACTCTGAGGTCTCAACAGCCTCAGCTATGGAATTTTCCATCTCCCAGACAGCAGCTTTATACATTATGTGTACGTCATATATGTTAATTTAGATGCAGTAAATACTATATAATAAAACATTCTTACAATAGTCATACAGGAAAACATTCTTAAATGAACTACTGCATTTTTGTTTTTCAATTGTAGGGAGCAAATTCAAAAATCTAAATAACCAAGAAAAAAAGAAAAGTGCTTTATAACACTTGCTCTCCTTCCCCCACTAAATGACGCCACTAAACCAAGCGCCTAAAGAATGGCCTCTTCTGTTGCCTGTGAGGAAGAGGCTTGGCAGGATGCAGGCGTGGCGGCGCCGGACACTCACCAGGCTCTGCTCTATGAGCAGGCAGAAGAGCACAGCGTTGCCCACCTCCCGCAGGTTCTGGAAGCACACCGTCTTCAGCTCCGCATACTCAACTATGTCCTTTAGCTGGTGGTGGAAGAACTCCAGGATGCCTGAAGTGGGAGAGAATGAACGTGGGGCTGGGAGAGGCTAGAGGGAGGGGGCGTGGCAGTGCGCAGCCTGGGGTCCACAGCCGGAAGCACCCGTGCTGGCAGAAGACTCTGACACTGCCAACCCGCCCACCAAGGAGATGGGCACGTCTCCTGTCCCACCGCCTGGATCCTGGGCCTCAGCTCCAGAGCCTGTCAGCCCAGTCCAGGCATAGCTTGTTTTTCTGCACTTTGCAGATATTGTGTTATTTTCACAAACTGAAGGTCTGTGGCACTCCTGTGTCAAACAAATCTATAGGTGCCATTTTCCCCATAGCATCTGTTCACTTCATGTTTCTGTATCAGATTTTGATAATTCCCACAATATTTTAAATTTTTTCATCATTATTATATTTGTCATGGTGATCCGGGATCTTTGATGCTATTATTGCAAAAAGGTCACAACTTGCTAAAGATTCAGATGATGGTTAGCGTTTTTTAGCAGTGACGTGTTTTAAATTAAGACATTTGGTTTTATTTATTTATTTATGGCTGTGCTGGGTCTTCCTTGCTGCACTCAGGCTTTCTCTAGTTGTGGCGAGCAGGGAATACTCCTCATTGCAGTGTGCAGCCACTTCTCATTTTGGTGGCTTTTCTTTTTCTCGAGCACGGGCCCCAGAGTGAGGGCTCAGCAGCTGTGGCACACTGTCTTAGTTGTTTCAGGGCATGCGGGATCTTCCTGGGCCAGGGATCAAATCCGTGTCCCCTGCATTGGTAGGTGGATTCTTTACCACTGGACCACCAGGGAAGTCCAAGATATGGATGTTTTGAAAGGCATATCTTGTGTTACTGCACACTTAATATAGCAGAGTACAAACATAACTTTATATGCATCAGGAAATAAAAAAATTCACATGGCTTGCTTTATTGTGATAATTTGCAGTTGGTTGGAACCAGATCTGCAACATCTCTGAGGTCTGTGTATACCTTCAGAGGAGGCATCATGTTGCAATAAATGAGCAAGACCACAGTCATCCCCAGCAGAGGTAGAAAAGGTATTTGATAAAATTCAAAATCCCTTCATAGGCATAGAAAAGAACGTATTTAATCTAATAAAGGACATCTACAAAAACCCTGTAGCTAGCATCATCCTCAGTGGTGAATGTGCATGCCTTCTCCCAGAGCTCCAGAGAAAGACAGTGCATCTTCACCACTCTCCTGGAGGTTCTGGACGTTGTCATAAGGCAGGAAAAGACAAGAAGCATAAAGTCTAGGAAGCACTCTGTCCATTCACTGCTGACACAGTCAAAATCCCCGAGCTGACTCCAGAATTTATGGTCATACAGAAGACCCAGAACAGACAAAACAACACTGAGAAAAATGCTAGATACTTAATGAGATTTCAAACCTCTCATCCCATCAGGTCAGGCCCTGAGTGCTGTTCCACAATGACCCCTCAGCCCTGCCTGCCTGAGAGACCGTCCTTTCCTCTTGGTGGTCCACCCCACAAGGAGCATGAGCATGGGGGTACTTCCAGCAACATGGCACTACCTCCACAGTGGTGCCACGCCAGCTGGGTGAGGACATGTGGAAACCAGCCTGGAAGTCCACAGCTCTCCTGCAGACCAGCTCTAGATTTGGCTTAAATGGCTTTGCCTTTGACATTTAAAATATCCACCTCTAATAAGGATCTGAACACCAGTTTTATTATCCCAACATTACTCGTCTACTTTCTGAGATTTCCCTAAGCCAAGACAGACCAATGGTTATTCCCTTCCCAATGGCCAAGTGGGTCACCTCACGGTCTCCTCAAACACCAACAGCAGCCCTGGGTGGTGCCAGGAACACCCAGGGGCTGAACCACACCAGCCAACTGCCTATCAGGACAGTATCTCACTGGTGACCAACAAGATAGCTTTCCAGCTTTCAATAAAGTATTAACAGATATGAGATAAAAGGAAGCCTTGTTAAGAGACAAGGGTTCCTGTAGTTCAATTTTATCAGAAACAAAGCTCTCTGAGGTCATGAAGGTTATCCATGTAGAAAGCCCCAAATCCACTCTGGTCAGCTCACATAGGTTCGTCTGGCACCCCAAAGATCACATCTGCCTGAGGGCCCTGCAGCTGGCCAGTCAGTGAGATAGGAGGCTGCTGGGCAGAGACAGACGAGCTGCACTGTCGGGGAAGTGGCCCCCTGCACGGGCTCCCTTGCAGCCTGGGCTGCTGAAGACTAGCAGGAAGTAGCACTCCCTGCCTCTCCCATCAGTGATTTGCAAGATCCTGGTATTGCAGGAGAGCCGAGGCACATAGGGTTCACAGCACTGTCAGCCCCCACCCAGCTCTCCCACCCCTGCAAACCTGCTTTTGGTTGAAAGGCTGGTTTGTTCTGTTGGAAACAATCAGGTTCTGGTTGGGCTTCCCACCTTCTCCCACTTGGGGAAGGCAGATCTGATCCTTACCAGTAATTTCCAACTTGATTTCCTTTAAGTGACCCAGGGCTGACATTGCCCCTCCCTGTACGCCCCAGAGGGATGCTGTGCTCACCCGGGGAGCCGTACTCATGTCGCGGCAGCCGGCAGACCTTGGGCATCACCTCCATCAGCGTCTTCACATACTGTAGGATTGTGCCTTGCAGCTGTGAGAGATGGTCTGTGTCAACCACCAGCCACATACCCTGCAGGCTGTCGGTGCGATGGGGACTTTTGAAAACGAATTTGTTAGTAAAATGCATGGTAATGACCCAGGACTGAGAATCACTTTGGTTGGAAAGGAAACCTCACACATAGAAAGAAAGCAACCTCGATGGGAGTGGGCAGCCCCTCGCCACACAGGAACTGGGTGCAGAATCCTCCCCCCAACCATGGGAAGGAAGCCCACCAGAGGGAAACATACCAGGCTCTTGACCACCTTCAGCAGCTCTTCCATGACCACTGCAATGCCCTGGTAGCCAAGCAGCCGGCAAATGACCTGGAAGTGCGGGGGCCCCACAAAGTTCCGGTAGCTCCCATAGATGCTCGAATAGGCCAGGTTTAAAGCCTGGGGGCAGAGAACATTAGAGCTTGGTGAAGCTGCCCGGTCTTCAGTGTAGCTCCATGCACACATGAAAATGAAGAATCCACATCTACATGCATTAGCACACAGTGGATCCAGAGAACCTGTCAGACCGCCCTACGTTGGTATCTATGGTTTCAACCTGAAGACATGAAAACAAGCTCGCTAAAACAGGAGGAAGAAAACGAAACCATTTGGTCCTCCAACACTTATTAAACTGCCAGTCCTACAGATGATATTTTGAGGTCCTGGAATGAGAAATGAATGTATCTTAGAACCTCACTGCTGCCCCCATATTACTGCTCCCTGTCTCCTAAGGGAGACCCTCGACAATATAGGGACAGTGGGTACCAGGGAGCTGGAGACCGCAGCCCCCACATGGTGGACAGGCAAGAAAGGTAGGCACGGTCGTTTCTGGTAAGATAAGGCCTCCCAGTTTGCCTAAGGACACAGGAGCACACTCATCAGGGAAACTCCTCATCTTAAGCATTCAGTGCTATGTATTTCACCCTCAGCACTTCTTTAGCTACACGCTGCAAATTTTGATTTACTTCCTTTGAGACTTCCTCTTGCCCTAAGGATCATTTAAAAATATGTTAATTTCAGTGTCTGGAGATTTTCTTGTCATCTCTTTGTTACTGATTTCAAGTTTGAGTTCACTGTGGTCAGATAACACTCTGTAATATTTTGATTCTTTGAATTCTGTTGAGGTTGCTTTAATGTCCAGTATATGCCAAGGTTGCTTTAATGTCCAGGATATGGTCTATCTTGAGAAGGCTCCATGGGTCCCTGAAAAGAACGTGTGTTCTGCTGTTGTACGTGTTCTATGCATGTCCATGAGATCCTGCTGGTTGCTGGTGTTCATTCTTCTTTGTTGCTGATTTTCTGTATACTTATTCTTTTGATTACTAAGTGAGAGGAGAGTTGACCTCCTCAACTACAACTATGGAGTTGCTCATTTCTCCTTTCACTATGTCAGTATTTGCTTCGAGTATTTTGAAGCTGTTGTTTGGTGCATAAACATTTCGGATTGCTGTATCTTCTTGGTTGCTTGACCTTCTTCTCATTATGTTATGTTCCTCCCCTCTTTGCCCCTGATGTGTGGTACATCTTTTCCCATCCTTTTAATTTACTTATATCGTTGACTTGAAGTGAGTTTCTTATGCAGTCGTACTTTTTAATCCACAGTCAATCTCTGCCTTTGAACTGTCTCAGACTACTTACAAATAATACATTTATAAATAATGCAATTATTGATTTTTATGTAGGCTCTTTCTTCTCTTCCTATGGGTCACTTAGACATTTTCTGGAATTCTGTTGTGACATAACTGTGGTATTTTTGACAGCATCTCTTTGCACAAGTCTTTCAGTGATGTTCCAAGTTTTACATTATATGTTATGTGAGTTAACCTATGAGCTTCCCTGGTGATTCAGACATGGAAGAATCTGCCTGCAATGCGGGAGAGCCAGGTTTGATCCCTGGGTCAGGAAATTCCCTGGAGAAGAGAATGGGCTCCCTAATCCAGTATTCTTGCCTGGAGAATTCCACAGACAGAAGGTGTAATATATATGTTGTACTACACATTATGTAAGTTATAGGTTACAGAAGTTACCACTTTTGAAGTGTTTTAGGATTTCTCCTTTTAGGTCTCTGTATTCTTTCCCCTTCCCCTCTTATAACTGTCTTAAATATTTCCTCTACAGACACAGAGAACTACATGAGGACAAGAAGATTCTGAAGACCTGGACTAGCAAGTCTGGTTGTCTTTGTGACCCCATCGAGTACAGCACGCCAGGCTTCCCTGTCCTTCACTACCTCAGAGAGTCTGCTCAAATTAATGTCTACTGGTGCTATCTAACTGTCTCATCCTCTGCCTCTGTCTCATACTCTCCTTTTGCCTTCAATCTTTCCAAGCATCAGGGTCTTTTCCAATGAGTCAGCCTCTTCACATCAGGTGGCCAAAGTACTGGACCTTAATCTTCAACATCAGTCCTTCCAATGAATATTCAGGGTTGATTTCCTTTAGGATCTCTTTGCAGTCCAAGGGAATCTCAAGAGTCTTCTCCAGCACCACAGTTCAAAAGAATCAATACTTCAGCACTCAGTCTTCTTTATGGTCCAACTCACATTTGTACATAACTACTGGAAAAACCACAGCTCTAACTATACGGACCTTTTTTGGCAAACTGATGTTTCTGCTTTTTAATATGCTGTCTAGATTTGTCATAGCTTTCCTTCCAAGGAGGAAGTGTGAAACCTCTCATCAGTCATCAACTCTCAGGGGATCATTCTATCCTCAAGGCTTATGGAGGCTGTTCGAGGTGCTTCCTTTTTCTTCTGAGCCATGAACTCTGCATTCTGAGCCATGAACATCTAGAATCTCACTGCCTCTCAAAAGAACCTGTTCTAGAGTGACATTTGAACGAAAAGGAAAACTGGGATATCACACCTTGTTTCTTATATGAGTAGAAAGCTGGAAACCCACTGACATGTAAAATCAGGCTTTTCCTGGCTCCGTTCCTGGAGGCTGGCTTTTCCTGGAGCGCCAGAGATTGGTGGCACAACCTTCATTTTTATTTTCTTATTTTGGCTGCAATACCCTACATGTGGGATCTTAGTTCCCTGATCAGGGATTGAACCAGTGCTCTCTGCACAGTCTTAACCACTGGACCACCAGGGAAGTCCCAGAACTTTCTCTCTGCTCTTTTCTGAGGTGGATTCCAGAAGTAGTCATCCTCATGGAGTAAATGACAATAACAAATATCCCATCAAAAAAAACCAAGGGTTTTGTGACAATGACATGTGCTCTATCTGCTCTGCATCACATAAAATGTGTTTCTGATAGGCGTGAACTGTCCCCAAAGAGGGACACTCACATACGTTCCGGCTATAGTAAAAGCAAATTAAAAAATAAATACATTCCCTATTCTTCACAATCTTTAAAGTATAAGCCCTGTCAATTTTACCACTGATGGTGTACAGTAAACTTACTCCCCTGAAGTGCTGTTTTCATTGTCCTGGCAAGTGGAAAATTATAGTTAGAAAGTTGTGTTCTACTTGAAATGCATGAGACAGCTGCCAAATTAATTTCCTGTGTGTTACTTCCTAATATTGTGGCGCAGGTCTGTTTGGTTTCTCACCCTGCGTATTGCATATTCGCCCCACCCCATCTCCTTCAATATACCCAAACTGTACAGTTAGTGTTTATGTACAGGGAACACTCCTTGGGAGGCGAGTGTTGAAGACGGCAGAGGACCAATTTGGCAAAGAAGCTGGATATGTCACTCGCCACTTTGAAAAAAAACCTACTCAAGCAAAAACAGCTGTGTGACTCCTCTTCTAGGAAGCCTGATTCTTCTTGCCTCTTGCTCACCTGTTGTTGTTGTTCAGTCATGAAATCATGTCTGACTCTCTACAACCCCATGGACTGACTGTAGCCCACCAGTCTCCTCTGCCCTCTACCATCTCCTGAAATTTGCACAAATTCATGTCCATTGAATCGGTGAGGCTAGAATTCTGTCAGAATCACACTGTTGTTGCTATGTTGCTTCCAACTCTTTGTGACCACATGGACTGCAGCACACCAGGCTCCTCTGTCCTCCACTATGTCCTGGAGTTTGCTCAAATTTATATCCATTGAATTGGTGATGCTCTCTAACCATCTCATCCTCTGTCACCCCCTTCTCTTCCTGCCTTGAGTCTTTCCCAGCATCAGGATCTTTTCAATTGAGTCGGCTCTTCACGTCAGGTGGCCAAAGTATTGGATCTTCAGCTTCAGTATCAGTCCTTCCAATGAATATTAAGGGTTGATTTCCTTTAGGACTGACTGGTTTGATCTTCTTGCAATCCAGGCGAATCACATAGAGAGCATGTTAAAGTCTGAGAGCACCGCTGTAGAGCTGTTTCACACAGATATTCTATTTTCTTCTTTCTCTTGAATCTGCCCCAAACAAAGCACGGCGGTATCATTTCATTACCCAAAGACGATGACCCCATCCTGAATCTATTTGAAACTTGTGAGTTCAGCTCATTAGCACTAAAGATAATCAAGCTAGTGTTACTGATTTCATCTTTGCCAGCTGAACATACTCTCGTCAACAAGGGGTGGCCATGGACTGGTTTCCAAGGTTGGGAAGGAGTGCAAACGTGAGTACAGTTTTGCTGTTTAGTCACTGAGTTGTGTCCGACTCTTTTGTGACTCCCATGGACTATACAGCCCACCAGGTTCCTCTGTCCATGGAATTTTTCAGGCAAGAATACTGGAGCAGGCTGCCACTTCCTTCTCCAGAAATTTCTATCTTAATCATCAAAGTTTCTAGTTCTGTCTTCAAAAATTACATAAAACTTCTTTTAGTTCCAAGGGGGTTAAACGCTGTATTTTAATTCCAAAAGGAGGTGCATTAGAGGACTTATTCTTGTCCTTTTAAAGTTATCCACTTCATGCCTTTACCAAGTGGTGGAGGAGAAAGGCTAAACCCACACATGAGCCCAAACTGTATTATCTACCCATTTCCAAGGTGGAAACACTGCTGCACATCTGAGTTCCGCTACATCTGCAGTGAGAGGATGGAAATGAGAGGCTCACCCTCTAAGGAGGCTCCCAACCTCCCAATTTAAAGGGTGGGCTGGGGCACCCAGCTTCACCCCACCAGCAGCTCAGACACCGTGACAATGCTTTCCTGTGCAATCCCAGAGCGTGGACGTCACCTGGGTGTGGGGAAGAGGCAGAGTCTTGGGCCTCGAGTTCCACCCCGCCCGTCACCTGTCCTACCTGCACAGCTGCTCAGCAGCAGTACTGAGCAGGGGGCCTTTCATCTCTAACCCCCCAGCCCCGAACCTGTGAGGCAGGTGCTGTGGTCAGTCTGCTGCCATGCTTTTTATGATGATGATGTATTATTGCTCCTGTAACATACTGCACTTTGTACTTGTCTGACTTATTTCCTTAGGAGTCTGACTTCCTACAAGTGAGAATATTTAAATACTGATGAATACAGACGGCCTCCTAGGATTCTGTGTACTCCTACAGCCACAATTAAGGCAGCACTACATTACAATTTAGAAAGGTGCTACCTGAAGGATACAGTCACGTTTCGTATGTGGCATGATGTGCGTGTGTACTTAGTCACTCAGTCATGTGTTTGCTACCCTACGGACTGTGGCCTGCCAGGCTTCTCTGTCCATGGGATTCTCCACGTAAGAATACTGGAGTGGGTTGCCATTTTTTCCTCCAGAGGATCTTCCCAACCAAGAGATCAAACCTGCACCTCCTGTATTGGCAGGCAGATTCTTTACCACTGAGCCACCTGGAAAGCCCTATGTGGCATGATGCATTTAAATTATTGCAACTAAACTGATTCAAACTAAACTTCAAAATGCACTTCACTGTGAACTTCAAAATCATAATATAAACACAAAAGAACTTACCTTTGATCCATGCAAATACTGAGGTTGTGCATTTGGCTGTTTATCTCTTTGAAATTCTTGAGAAAATGGTAATACTGTCCGAACAAATCTAAACAAGATTTTAAAAGAGAAAGAAAATCAAAAATTTAATGGTACTTCTTTAAAATTGAGACTATTCTATTACTCATCAATTAACACTTCCTCCCAATTAATCATCACATAGGAAATCAAAACCCATATTAGGAATGAGCTGTAAGTACTCTGAAGTTTGATAAATGTATTCAAAGTTCAAAGAAACAGACTGAGAACACCAGGGTCCTTCTAGAACATAAAGAGAGTGGGCGCCAGAACCATTTCAGGTCTCATTCATCTTCTGAAAAGAGGCCTGTGGACACAGCAATGATGCCAGGGTACAGGAGTAGGAAGGCAGATTTGGGCAGTGATGTGGTCACTTAGGTCCCTGGGTACAAACTAACAGAAGATGAGTCCAAAAACACACTTGCGGAGCCAAGAGACTGTAGCTTCATAACGGGTTAGGAGTCACTGAAAATGAAACAGTTGGATCTTAAAGCAGAAATATCAAAATTGAGTAAGTTTCATCAGAAGAGTTCATTTAAACACATTAAACGCTCACAAAGAAGCATGATAAAAAACTAGTCATAGATACTAAAAAACTATAGTCATCAAGACAGTATGGTACTGGCACAAAAACAAAAATATAGACCAATGGAACAAGATGGAAAGCCCAGAAATAAACCCTTGCACCTATGAGTATCTTATTTTTGACAAAGGAGGCAAGAATATACAATGGGGCAAAGACAGCCTCTTCAATAAATGTTGCTGGGAAAACTGCACAGCTACATGTAAAAGAATCAAATTAGGACAGTTCCCACCATATACAGAGATAAACTCAAAACGGATTAAAGACCAGAAACTATAAAACTCCTAGAGGAAAACATAGGCAGAACACTCAATGACATAAATCAAAGCAAGATCATCTGTGATCCATCTCCTAGAGTAATGGAAATAAAAACAAAAGTAAGTGAGTGGGACCTGATTAAACCTAAAAGCTTTTGCACAGCAAAGGAAAGTATAAGCAAGGTAAAAAGACAACCCTCAGAACGAGAGAAAATAAAAGCAAATGAAACAACTGACAAAGGATTAATTTCCAAAATATATAAGCAGCTCATACAACTCAATACCAGAAAAACAAACAACCCAATCAAAAAGTGGGAAAAAGACCTAAACAGACATTTCGCCAAAGAAGACATACAGATGGCTAACAAACAGATGGAAAGATGCTCAACATGGCTTATTAACAGAGAAATGTAAGTCAGAACTACAGTGAGATATCACCTCATGCCAATCAGATGGCCATCACCAAAAAGTCTACAAACAATAAATGCCGGAGAGGGTGTGGAGAAAAGGGAATGCTCTTGCGCTGCTGGTTGGGATGTAAACTGATACAGCCACTATGGAAGATGGTATGGGGATTCCTTAAAAAACTAAGAATAAAACCACCATATGACCCAGCAATCCCACTCCTAGGCATAAAAACTAAAACTGAAAAAGACACATGTATCCCTCTGTTCATTACAGCACTATTTACAATACTAGAACATGGAAGCAGATGTCCTAGATGCCCATCGACAGACGAACGGATAAAGGAGTTGTGGTGCATATACACAACGGAAAGCCATAAAAAGGAGTGCATTTGAGTCAGTTCTGATGAGGTGGGTGAACCTAGAGCCTATTATACAGAGTGAGGTAAGTCAGAGAGAGAAAGATAAATATCCTATACTAACATACATATACGGAATCTAGAAAAATGATACTGAAGAATTTATTTGCAGGGCAGCGAAGGAGAAACAGACATAGGGAATACACTTACGGACATGAGGAGAAGGAAGGAAAGGGTGAGATATGTGGAGACAGTAACATGGAAATTTTGTTACTTTGTTTCATGGGAACATGTAAAATTTGCTATATGTCTCTGGAAACTCAAAACAGGGGCTCTGTATCAACCTAAAGCGGTGGGATGGGGAGGGGTGTGGGAGAGGGCTTCAAGAGGGAGGAGATATATGTGTATCTATGGCTGATGCGTGTTGAGGTTTGACAGAAAACAACAAATTCTGGAAAGTAATGATCCTTCAACCAAAATATAAATTTTTGTTTAAAAAGTCATAGATTTGTTAATTATTAAATTCTAAGAACCTGATTAACATACAAAAAGAGTGTAACTGTAAAAACACTAACAGATCATGAAACAAACATTTGCAACCAAGGGGAGGAGTGGCCTGTGGCTCTTAGCACATTGACGTGGAAACACCACAGTGTTGAGTGGCTGGATTTTGTCCTTAACTTTTAAAGAATGCTGAATTTTGGGGGGCAGATGGTTAAACTACTTGCAAGTCAGCTGGTCTGTTAGGGTGTAAAGTAGCCACTGGGCTTGCCAGGTAGCTCAGCTGGTATAAGAATCCACCTGCAACTCAGGAGACTCAAGTTCGATTCCTGGGTCAGGAAGTTCCCCTGGAGAACAGATAGGCTACCCACTCCAGTATTCTTGGGCTTCCCTGGTGGCTCAGACAGTAAAAAATCCACCTGAGGGACTTCCCTCGTAGTCCAGTGGCTAAGACTCCAGGCTCCCAATTCAGGGGCCCCAAGTTCAATCCCTGGTCAGGGAACTAGATCCCACATGCTGCAACTAAGACCTGGTGCAAATAAAGAAAGAAATAAATATTAAAAAAAAAAAAAACTTTCTGAAATATGGGAGACCTGGGTTGGGAAGATCCTCTGGAGGGCATGGCAACCTACTCCAGTATTCTTGCCTGGAGAATCCCCATGGACAGAGGAGCCTGGTGGGCTAGAGTCCACAGGGCCACAAAGAGTCGGACACGACTGAGTGACTAAGCACAACACACAGAGCAGTCACTACCCTGGTGCTGGTGCTAAGACAGGCCCTGCTGGCAACTCTATCAAATGCCTGGGCATTCAGGGAGCTCTCCCTACTCTTACAGGCAGCCTCAAATGACTCCTACTCCTGGTGAGCTCTGGAAACAACTCCATCTACAGTTCCCTGGCAGCTCTTCTACCAGCCTTGTGGCGTTCCACTTAGCTCACACAGTTTAATATTCAGGAATGGGGATTTCCCTGGTGGTCCAGTGGTTACCACCCTGTGCTACCGTTGCAGTATATACAGGTTACACAGGTGGTCAGGGAACTAAAATCCTGAATGCTGTGGGTACAGCCAAAAAAACCCACCAAAAAACCAACAAGCCAATGCACATGTACACACACACAAAACACAAAATACATATTCAAGCAAAGACTGGGCTTCCTGGTGGCTCAGATGATAAAGAATCTGCCTATAATGCAGGACACCCGGGTTTGATCCTTGGGTTGGAAAATGACCTGGAGAAGGAAATGGCAACCCACCCCAGTATTCTTGTCTGGAGAATCCCATTGACAGAGGATTCTGGGAGACTATAGTCCATGGGGTCGCAAAAAGTCCAGACACGACTGAGTGACTAACAGACACAAAGGGCTCCTAAGCTGGTGTCAGGAGCTCTTCCTTTGACATCTCCCTCCTCTCCCATACTCTGCCGTGCACATCCAGCCATCTCAGCTTCTTTGTCTCCTCCACCAAGCAAGACTTCCAAAGGGCTTTCAGGTAGGAAGCCAAGAAGCCACACAGCTCCATCCTTCATTTCCTTTCCCTCCAGGAAGCATCTGATGAAAACAGTTGTTTCATAAATGCTGTCCAGTTTTCCACTTGTTTAAGGTGAAAGAGTAAATTCAAACCCTGTTACTCCATTGTCTCAAGTAACTTTTAAACACCACATTTTGATTATACACATTTCTCAATCTAAAGACAAAAAAATGGGAACACACACTGCATTCTAGTTAATAGGTTTGTGTTTCATAGTCAGAAGGTTAAGTAATTCTGAAACTACTTTCTTCATGTCTCGGAATTAAGCAAATGAATAAATACATTAAGAATGACAAAATAGAAATTCTCAGTATAGAAGGAAGTTGAAAAATGGAAATGAAGCCTGTGTTGCTGACCTGGAATTGAAGACAAAGCTGTGTAAATTCACGGCTTCAATACAGAGAGAGCTCGGTATAAGTAACACGCGAGTGAACTGCAAGTCACTCAATCATGTCCGACTCTTTGCAACCCCATGGACTATACAGTCCATGGAATTTTCCAGGCCAGAATACAACAGTGGGTAGCCTTTCCCTTCTCCAGGGGATCTTCTCAACCCAGGGATTGAAGCCAGGTCTCCCACACTGCAGGTGGATTCTTTATCAGCTGAGCCACCTGAACAAGTAGTATGCGTGCGTGCTAAGTCTCTTCAGTCGTGTCTGACTCTTTGTGACCCTATGGACTGTAGCCTGCCAGGCTCCTCTTTCCATGTGAGTCTCCAGCATGGAATACTGGAGTGGGTTGCCATACTCTCCTCCCGGGGATCTTCCCCACCAAAGGACTGACCCTGTGTCTCTTATATCTCTCACATTAGCAGGCAGGTTACTTAACCACTAGCACCAGCTGGGAAGCCTGGATACAAGTAGGCACACACATACACATTATGGGGTTGTGTCCCCCCAGAAGATAACTTGAGGTCTGAATTACTAGCACCTGAGAATGCACTCTTATTCAGAAACACGGTTGTTGCAGATGTAACTAATTAAGATGAAGTCATGCTGAGCAGAGTGAGCCCCTAATTCAATGTAACATGACTCATTTCCTCATAGAAGAGGGGAGAGACACAGGCCAACAAAGACGGAGACTGGAGCTGCGCAGCTGCAGGCCAAGGGCGGCTAGCTACACCAGAGGCAGAAGAAACCAAGAGAGGGCCCCACCCGGCCTCAGAGGGAGCACAGCCCTGCCGACACCTTAGTTTTGGATGTTTTGCATCCAGAACTGTGAGAGAATAACTGTCTGTTGTTTTAAGCCCCCCAGTTTGTGATAACTTGTTCTGGCAGCCCCAGGAATCTGGTACACACAGGTGCAAGTCCTTCCCAGCTCTGGCTGGGAAGGTGAGAACAAGGACACCCCAGCAGCAGTGAGTACACCTAACACTCATGCTTTAATTTTAAAATATTCCCCATGAAAAGGAATCACTGACTCACAGATTGCAAGAATGGAGAAGGAAAATCCTAAAATGAACTTGGGACTTCTTGTTTTACACACAGTGGAAGGCTTAAGAATCACGGGACAGCCAAGAGGACAGAGAAATGGGGCAGAAGGGGCTCCCACGAGCCAAGACAAGACAGATGTGAGCCACAAAACCTAAAACCAAGTCAAGACAGTGACAGATTACAACCCTGTATTAAAATCCCCACATCCTTACTAATAATAAATAGAAAATGCTGACATGTACAGCAGGATGCCCATGAATAACTGTAGACAGAATGACAAGGTTAAAATCACCACTGTTCCAACACCACAGGGATAATTATTTGGGTAAGAATCATCAACAGATGTTCAGATTAGTGGGTCAAGTTTTAACAAGGAACCATTTTCAAAGTTTTAGATTATCTCCTTAAACATTACTTACAAATTGCATTTACTTACAAATTACATGTTTCATGGAAACATGTCAGTAGAGAAATTTGGCAGCCAGCAACCTAACCAGGGAAGATTCCCTGGAGGAGGTAATGGCAACCCACTCCAGATTCTTGCCTGGAGAATCCCATGGACAGAGGAGCCTGGCAGGCTACAGTCGGTGGGATCACAAGTCAGACATAACTGAAGCAAGTTAGCATAAGCAGCACCCTAACGAGGGGATGGATGTTATAACAGCAGTGATGGGACACCCTGTGGTACACTGCTCCCTCCTCAGCAGTCTTGCTGCCAAACAGGCAGACTCTTCCCAACAGCTGGCTTACTTTGAGGGCTATCACACTGTCAAAATCAGTAGCTGTACAGGTTAAATTTAAGTCACGTGTCACCACACGTGACCTCCCAGAGTCACCAGGCCTAAATTATTAAGCAGAAATAAGCAGCAAAATAAGTAGGTATGACAAGAAACAAATGGAGTGTGGGTTTCCTACAAGCAGTTCTCAGAAAACCCTCAGTGTAGAATGAAGATGATGGCATAGTTTCGTCTGTCTCCTCGGGTTTCCACATGCAAGGTGGAGATATAGAATCCTATTTTTTACTGTCTTTTCCAGATAATGAAGCTCTAGGGGATCTACTAGAAGACTGTTAAAAATACAGAAGTAATTGGCTTTGCCAACGCTAAGAAAGGTGAAGACCACCAGAACTGCTCTGGTGAAGATGGTATCTCTGAAATGCACATGGGTTTCCAAGCCCAAGAAAGCTGATGTCACTTTATGCTGGCCCCTGCCAGACTGCAGCTCCTATGGGTGTGAAACTATATTTCCCTGCGATCACCAAGCCTGCTGAAGGCGGCATAGGCTTCAAGAGCCTGGGGCAAAGCCGAGTATCAGCACCTCCTGGGAGACAGAAACACACACCGCCAGGTGAAGGCAGCCTCCACTTGAGGCTGTTCACATGAGCTCTCACATGGGACAGGCGAAGGGGACTGAGGGCAGAGCGGCCTCAAGTCAGTTCATACACCCTGGGCTGCAGCGTCCTGCACACCGACAGCTTTACAGCCTGGAGCTGGTCCCACTCCTGCTAAGGCCACTGGCACCACTTCCTGACCTGAGTCCTGGCAACCTCGTCTCTGATAACAAGACTCCTGCTGCTACCAGGACATGCGGCCTGGCTGGTGGCTTGCTCCCCAGAATCAGCCTCCATCAGGAGAGGGCACCCATGTGAGGCCAGCTTGGCAAGCAAGACCTCAGCATAAATCTCTTTTCCTAACTTCACACTCACCACCCATCACGCCTGGAGGGTTTTCAGAAAATGCAGTGACTCAATAGCAGGGTTTACACGAATGTCCACCATCGTGAAAGTTTCACTTGACCCACCCACCCCCCACCCCGCAGTCCTTCCACACAGCTCCTGTTGTTTCTGAGCCCTTAACCCGCTGGGCTGTCACTAAGATGACTAGAACAGACCGGTGCTATACACATGCAGTGCGGGGGGCACAAAAGGGGTCCAGGGAACATCTTCAATTGTTCCTTTTGCAAGATCTCTGGGAATTCTTTAAAGGGTGACAAAATGCTAGATGATCAAAAATGCAATCTAAAATAAAGAAAAAAATTAAAACTTCTTATGTTCCTGATTCTAACCCTCCAGCCCCCGCTCCCACTGTAACATATTTTCTCAGTTTGTCTGTAACAGAGTTCTGTTGCATTTCGGTTTGGGAGATGCCAGGTCTAAGCACCAGGCAAAATAATTTTAGGGACATAGTGAAAGTGAAAGTTACTCAGTCAAGTCCAACTCTTTGTGACTCTATGGACTATACATTCCATGGGATTTTCTAGGCCAGAATAGTGGAGTAGGGAGCTGTTACCTTCTCCAGGGGATCTTCCCAACCTAGGGATCAAACCCAGGTCACCCACATTGCAGGCAGATTCCTTACCAGCTGAGCCCCAAGGGAAGCCCAAGAACACTGGAGTGGGCAGCCATCCCTTCCCCAGGGGCAGGCAGATTCTTTACCAGCTGAGCCCCGAGGGAATCCCAAGAACACTAGAGTGGGCAGCCATCCCTTCCCCAGGGGCGGAAAGATTCTTTACCAGCTGACCCCCAAGGGAAGCCCAAGAACACTGGAGTGGGCAGCCATCCCTTCCCCAGGGGCGGGCAGATTCTTTGTCAGTTCAGGTACCAGGGAAGCCTGTTAACAGACACAACAGAAACTAACTCCCAGAGTTCCAAACAGACAACCAAAGCAAAGAAAATCTTGCAAATGGCCATGAATTAGATTTTCAAGTGCACAATAAGCATGTATGCACCCTTACTAACACAGAACACCCCTCACTGTGACATACGATGTGAAAAAAAGAACGTGAATTTAACAGAAGGCCTCCACTTCTGCAAAATAAAAAGTACACATGTATATTTGCCCGTATGGCAAAAACTCTAAAAGACAGACATTTTACAAGGGAAATCTCTAGGGATTTAATTATTTCCCCCATAATATTTCATACATACACACACACACACACACACACACACACACACACACATATGACTTCTAGCTTTTCCACAATTATGATGCATTACTTGTGTAATAAAAATATTTTCCTGGTTAATTCCAACCCTAAAAAAACCTTAAGTTTGGTTTCAGTGGATTGCACCCAGTTGGGCACAGGGCCCCTGACCCAAGGCGGCCAACCAGGGCTCCTTCACCAGTGGCTCTCCCCCTGCTGCTACATGGGGTTGAGATGATGGCCCTAACGGCACACCTCCATGTGCCAGAAACAGGCCTGTATTCCCACAAAGAAACCAAGCCTGGTGTCCCAAACAGACAATGGCAACACCAGGTATCGTCACGCCGAAGGAGGGCCTCCCTTCTGCCCTTGGGGTTGAACCTCCGCACCCTAGATTAAGACACAAAAATCTAGGAATAAAAGTCAGTAGTGATTAAGCTGACACTTAATGGGATGCAATGTTCAGACGCAGTAGGGAAGCAAAGGAAAAGAAAAAGACATTTGCTTTAAAAAAGTGGTCATCATGCTCAAACACACACAGTCTCTCACACACACCCTCATTCGCCCTCACTCCCATTTCTCACACCCACCCACGTTTTCTCTTTCACACACACACATGTTCCCATGTGTCCCTGGCATGTGCTGACACAGCAGAAATGAAGCTCTGCACAGGGCTGGAAGTGACACAGGGCCATCCCAGGGTGTGGATGTGCCCTGAGGCTGGGTCACATGACACTGCAGCCAACAACCATGCCACCGCCCAGCAGGCTACTCTGCGTTCAACACAGTACTGAAATGGCAGATGGGTGGAGGGAGGCTAACTGGACCCTCACGTGCTCCAGCATCCCAGAATGGAAGCGTGGAAAGTGTCGAGTCACCCAGCACACCCCAATATCAGCAGATGTAAAAGCACGGAGGTGGTGCAGATCCAGCGGCTGCTACCCACGTGTACCACAGATTTGACCCTGGGCCCCATGGGAGTGCCCTCGATAGGACCCTAGCCTGCATGTGTTCTGCCCATGGAAGCCATGGCCACAGAACCAAGGGCTGGCCCCGGGCTGCACTTGCAAACAGAGGCGATCACAAGGGCCTGCGTATCCTGGACACGGGGACAGGTGGGCCCAGAGACCATCCTTTCTCGATGCCCGATGACAGGAGCACCCAGAGCTGCCTGTGAGGCGACATGCTTACCGGTTGGTGGAACCGTTGTAGCAGTAGTTGGGCAGGAAGTCATAGTTGAGCTCCCAGAAGACATGGAGGGTGATTCTCCCATAGGGTGCAGACACATTGTGGTTGGCCTCCCGGAACATGGCATCAAAGCTGTCCAGAGTCAGGTACTTGCTCAGCAGTTTGTGTGTCATGCGGTTGATTTCTAAGAGGCCATCCAGCTCCTATGGGACCACAAAGTCAGGCATGTGAGAACAGAGTCGGGTATGGCACGGTGGCCTTCACCCTCCACATGGGCAGGGCCGTGGTGGGGACTCGAGGCGGATGCAGCAGGACAGGACACGGACAAGAAGGCATTGCACCGAGGTGGGGTCAGCATAGGAGGAGGCCCAGGACCCACATGGTGGGGGTCTGACAGGTGATGCAAGCTTACTTCTCACACCTAAATTCATCACACCCTCTCCAGTGCTCTTAAAATGCCCCTCCTTTCCACAGTTGTCCCTCCACACCACTGTCCATTCTCCATGGTAGTGACCCCCTACTGGCCCACACTATCCTCCAAACCCTGCATGGGGAAAAAAACATGAAGACGTGTCCACCACACTGATGACAGACTGTGTGTCCTCGGGTGTCAGCCTCAGTCAGCTTCCCTGAAACACCTCAGGTAATCCAAAGCTATGCGGCAGCACTGGCAGCACGCACAGAGGCGGCCTTCTGGGCTCTCACACGGCCCCTTCATAGACCTGCCCGGGTCTGCCCCATCCACTGTGGCAGCTCCTGACCACATATGGCAACGAGGACATGGCTGGCCTGAACCGAGCTGTGCCATATGTGTGAGATGCACATATTTCAGAAACCAAATGTGGAAACAAAGAATATAAAACATCCACACCAATAAAATTCTTATAGCGATTGTATGTTAAAATGTCAGCCTTTGGATATATTGGGTTAAATAAATTAAAATCAATTCCCCCTATTTCTTTCTCCTGTTCTAATGTTACTACAAGTAAATTTAAAATGGTCTCTGTGACCTACGCTCTGTTTACACTAGTCAAAGACTCCACTAAGTCATGAAAGACCAAGGGCATGAAAACACTATGGCCAAGTCCAAGCCAGGCTGAAGGGAAGGCCACTTTAGGCTTTGCATCCCAAGACAGCCTGGATCCTGAGGAAGGATGGGGAAGCATGCTCACTCCTGTGGAGATGTTCTGCTCAGAGGTGGGCCCAGGAGACAACCCCCACCCACTACTGATTTCTAAGGACAAAGAGTTTTCCTGGAGTTGTCACAAGTTCATTAGCGTGTGCCTGCAGCCATTATTCCTGGAAGACAGATTCGGCAAAAAGATCCTTACGTTGCACCTCCTTTTCTGCCAGCTCAGCTCTGAGTACAACTGGATTTTTCTTTCCCTGATTACTCCGCTCAGATAGCCAGAGGACTTTTCCTTTTCTTCAAAAGTCCAATATGACAATATTCACTACAATGGTCCTTGGGGTTGGCCACTTTGGGTCTGTCTTCCCTGGTATGTGATATTTGCTTCTAGTAAGTATTTATACTGTGTTTTTTATTTCATCAAAGTTTTCTCTAAATAGCATTTTTAATGTTTGTTCCATCTCATTGTTTGGTTTTTGTCTTCAGGGGACTCTGACACGTTATATTGAATCTTCACTATCTCATCTTCTACATGATTTTCTCTCAAATCCTTTTTGTCTGTCTCCATTCTTTTTAATTTAAAACTGTTCACTTTTCACTCTTTTACCATACCTGATGCGATAGTGAGATGTAACTATGTGTTCTCTAGTGCACACTTTTGGAGTTCTATGCCAAAACTTCACCTACAATCAGGTCAATTTCTCAATAATGACAAAAGCAGTAGCAGCTCCAATCCTTGCAACCAGTCCTCTCCCACGTATGCTGCACCTGAAAGAAGGGGGAGCACTTACAACTATTGATGTCAGATCTTCACTCTCAAATCGTCCAATTGCCAGTT
Source organism: Neotragus moschatus (assembly GCA_006410615.1). Taxonomy (NCBI): domain Eukaryota; kingdom Metazoa; phylum Chordata; class Mammalia; order Artiodactyla; family Bovidae; genus Neotragus; species Neotragus moschatus. The sequence continues at coordinate 31,973 of SJYA01003785.1, read as the reverse complement.
CCAGGGACTTGTACATGGCCGCGGAGACGCGCTGGGTAATCAGACGATTGAGGTCGATGGACCTGCCCAGAAGCTGGGCACAGAGCGGGGAAAGTGTGAGCAACAAAAAACAAACAAGCAAGGAAATATGTATCTACTCCCAGAAAGCTATTCCAAAGGATAAGACAAATAACATACAAAATTTAGATGGCAGTATGATCAAATATGCTATCTTCCTAGAGCTGAAATTCGGCAAGTCAAAGCTGTAAAGTACTTTTTGTAGCATTCATTGCAGTGAATTTGCACTTGTATCACAGGCAGAGATGCCAAGCCTCCTGGAGAACCTGAGCCTGTCACACAGTGCACCCCTTGTGATGGGTTCAGGGCCGCCTCCCAGTACAGAGTGGCTTGTGTGTGCCTTACCTCCACTGTGTCACAGGGGTGAATAAGAGAAAACCCCTCCATCTCTACTGCAGAGTAGTAACAAGGGTGTATCTCAGTATCATTTCAATAACATAAAGCTACAGACAAAACCCTGGTGAGAATGCCCCAAAATATGAATGGCAGTTATCTGTAGATTGGAGAAGGGAATGGCAACTCACTCCAGTATTGCTGCCTGGAGAATTGCATGGATAGAGGAGTCTGGAGGGTTATATAGTTCATGGGGTCGCTAAGAGTCAGACATGACTACGTGACTAACACTATCTATAGACAGAATGACATGATACTTTCCCTACAACTTTCTGTATTTTCCTTTTGATTATATATACATATATTATTTTTAAAGAAACAAAACAAGCACAGTATTCTTACTCTTCATGCTGGCCAAGAAAAAGCTCCTCCCCACCACTCTGAAAGTCTGAGTTAATCAGTCGTGTCCGATTCTTTGAGACTCCATGTACTAGGTTCCACTGTCCATAGAATTTTCCAGGCAAGAATACTGGAGTGCTTAGCCATTCCCTTCTCCAGAGCATCTTCCCAATCCAGGGACTGAACCCAGGCCTCCTGAATCACAAGCAGATTCTTTATCACAGAATCTGAGCCACAGCGGTAAAGAATCTGCCTGGAATGCAGGAGATGCAGGTTTGATCCCGGGGTCAGGAAGATCCCCTGGAGGAGGTACAGCAACCCACTCCAGTATTTTTGCCTGAAAAACCCTATGGACAGAAGAGCCTGGCAAGCTACTGTCCATGGGGTAGCAGAGTCGGACACGACTGAAGCTACTGCGCACACCACAGTAACAAGTGCTGAATCTTCTTTCACTCAAGTTCTGGCTTTTGGGCTCCTAGAGAGGACCTGCGCTTGGGCCAAGCCCCCCGGGAGCTGCGCTGGGCAGCCATCTCTGGTATGTCAAGTTACTCAAGAGAAACTGTTTATCTTTAAAATCTCAGCTATTGACAGGGATGTTCCCATAGCCAAACACATACTGACATCCATTAAAATCTGAGAAGCTCTAAGAAAAACCCCACTTTTCCACTGCTGGCTCCATATCTCAGTGCACCCAGGAGAGGCCTGGCTCACCTGCACATGCCTCTGCTTGAGCAGTGTCTCATAGCGGTTGGATGGCGGGAGATGGATGGTTGCACCCTGATTCTTGCATTCTGATCGTAACCGTTTATCAAGAAGCAAACTAGCATGGGGGGAAGAGAGGACAATTTCTCATGCACTATGAATTTTAATGGAAATCTCAGATCAAATTGCCCAAGATTTTGTACCCAAATTGCAAACCACATACTTACCTTCCTGCCATAACCTTATAATATGCAAATATCTGGTCTGCCAGCTTATAAACAAATTGGTCAAAACAGAGATTCACCTGAAGAAAAAGAAAGCATGCATTGAATTCTGCTTCCCTAGGGACTCCCCTGGCAGTCTAGTGGTTAGGACTCTGCGCTTTCACTGCTGAAGGCACAGGTTCCATCCCTGGCAGGGGAATTAAGATCCCACAAGTTGCACTTTTGCCCCAAATTTTGCTTTTCTGAATTAAGATCAAATTTTTTAAAAAAACTTAAGACAAATTTTGATTGAGCAATTCAACTTCTAAGTATCAGTCTAAAGGAAAGGGAAACACTAATTCAAGAAGATATCTGTACACCAAAGTTCACTGCAGCACTAGTCACAATAGCCAAGACACAGAAACAACCTAAGTGTTCACTCACGGGTGAATGGGTAAGGAAGCTGTGGTGTGTGTGTGCACACACACACACAAAGCGGAATATTGCTCTGCCATGAAAGATAAGAAAACCCTGCCGATTTTCAACAACATAGATGGACCTTGAGGGTGCTAGGCTAAGTGAAGTAAGTCAGGCAAAGACAAATACTGCATGAACTCACTTACATATGGAATCTTAAAAGAATAAAAACAAATTCATAAATTAAATGAACAGATTGGTGGTTGAAGAGGTGGAGCCTAGGATAAATGGGTGAAGGTTGTCAAAAGGTACAGACTTCCAGTTATAAAATAAGTAAGTCCTAGGGATTAAAAAAAAACCTAAAACCACAGAACTTCAACCCTTCCACAAAATCTCAACTGTTTGTTAAGGCAACTAAAAGAGGTTCTCATGAGAAAGGATACAACTTTACCATCCAATGATAGCAGATTAAATCCATTTCAGAGTGACTAGGAGTGACCACCACACTACCACTGAAAATTATGTCAGAACCTTTCTTCATGATGGAGAAAAATACTTCAATTCTCCTAAATATAAAGAAATATTAAAAAGTCTCTCTTTATCATGTACTCCCAGGGGGCTAATGGGCACTGCATTTGGGCTCCTCCAGGGGGTATAGTCAAGGCTATGGTTTTTCCAGTAGTCGTGTATGGATGTGAGAGTTGGACTACAAAGAAAGCTGAGCGCCGAAGAATTGATGCTTTTCAACTGTGGTGTTGGAGAAGACTCTTGAAGAGTCCCTTGGACTGCAAGGAGATCCATCCAGTCCATCCTTAAAGATCAGTCCTGGGTGTTCATTGGAAGGACTGATGTTGAAGCTGAAACTCCAATATTTTGGCCACCTGATGTAAAGAGCTAACTCATTTGAAAAGACCCTGATGCTGGGAAAGATTGAGGGCAGGAGGAGAAGGGGACGACAGAGGATGAGATGGTTGGATGGCATCACTGACTCAATGGACATGTGTTTGGGTGGACTCTGGGAGTTGGTGATGGACAGGGAGGCCTGGTGTGCTGCGGTTCATGGGGTTGCAAACAGTAGGACATGACTGAGTGACTGAACTGAACTGAACTGAGGGGGTATACCCCTGCCTCCAGGCTGTATGTTCCAAGGGCATCTGCCCATGGCCTCTCCTGGGCTGCCAAGATTAGTCAGGAGATGCAGGGTGGACAGTCCTGGGACTTCACCCTCAAGACTGTACTCTTGGGATTAGCTCATATCCCCAAACCGTGATGAAGACACGCTGTGCTCAGAGTGGAGCTGCCCCAGGACCCATGGGTCTTTCTCCCCAGCCTACCCTGCCTCACTGGGGAATCCAGAGCATCTCCTGACGAAGTCTTTCCTGTGGTTTTCATGAGGATATAGGGAATGAGGCCATTCTGGCATGACCTAAAACAAACCCCTTATGATTATACAGTAGCAGAGACAAATAGATTAAAGAGATTAAAACTGACAGAGAGAGTGCCTGAAGAGCTATGGATGGAGGTTTGTAACACTGTACAAGAGGTGGTGACCAAAACCATTCCCAAGAAATAGAAATGCATTAAGGCAAAATGGCTGTCTGAGGAGGCCTTATAAATAGGTGTGATCACACATCTAGAGCCAGACATCCTGGAGTGTGATGTCAAGTGGGCCTTAGGAAGCATTAGTACAAACAAAACTAGTGGAGGTAATGGAATTCCAGTTGAGCTATTTCAAACTCTAAAAGATGATGCTGTGAAAGTGCTGTACTCAATAAGCAGCAAAATTTGGAAAACTCAGCAGTGCCCACAGGACTGGAAAATGTTAGTTTTCATTCCAATTCCAAAGGGTGATGCCAGAGAATGTTCAAATTACTGCACAACTGCACTCATCTCACACGCTAGTAAAGTAATCCTTAAAATTCTCCAAGTTTGGCTTCAACAGTATGTGAACCGAGAACTTCCAGATATTCAAGGTGGATTTAGAAAAGGCAGAGGAACCAGAGATTAAATTGCTAACCTCCTCTGGATCATAGGAAAAGCAAGAGAATTCCAGAAAAACATCTACTTCTGCTTTACTGACTGTGGTAAAGCCTTTGACTGTGTGGATCACAATAAACTGCAGAAAGTTCTTAAAGAGATGGGAATACCAGACCAACTTACCCGCCTCCTGAGAAATCTGTATGCAGGTCAAGAAGCAATAGTTAGAACTGGACATGGAACAATGGACTGGTTCAAAACTGGGAAAGGAGTATGTCAAGGCTGTATATTGTCACCCTGGTTATTTAACTTATACGCAGAATACATCATGCAAAATGCCTGCTGGATGAAGCATAAGCTGGAATCAAGATGGGCAGGAAAATCAATAACCTCAGATATGCAAATGACACCACCCTGATGGCAGAAAGCAAGGAGGAACTAAAGAGCCTCTTGATGAAGGTAAAAATGGAGAGTGAAAAAGCTGGTTTAAAACTCAACATTCAAAAAACTAAGATCACAGCACTGAGTCCAATCACTTCACAGCAAATAGATGAGGAAAAAATGGAAACAGTGACAGACTTTATTTTCTTGGGCTTCAAAATCAATGCAGACAATGACTGTAGCCATGAAATTAAAAGATGTTTGTTTCTTGGAAGAAAAACTATGACAATCATAGAGTATTAAAAGGCAGAGTCATCACTTGGCTGACAAAGGTCCATAGAGTCAAAGGGATGGCTTTTCTGTAGTCATGTATGGATGTGCCAGTTGGGACATAAAGAAGGCTGAGTGCCAAAGGATTGATGCTTTCGAACTATGGTGCCAGAAAAGACTCTTGAGAGTTCACTGGACTACAAAGAGATCAGATCAATCAATCCTAAAGGAATTCAACCCTGAATATTCATTGGGAGGACTGAGGCTGAAGCTGAAGTTCTAATACGTTGGCTACCTGATGCGTAAAGCCAACTCATTGGGAAAAAACCCTGATGCTGGGAAAGAATGAGGGCAGGAGAAGGGGGTGACATAGGATGAGATGGTTGGATGGCATCACTGACTCAATGGACATGAGTTTGAGCAAACTGCAGGAGATAGTGAAGGACAGGAGAGCCTGGCATGCTGCAGTTCACAGGGTCGCAAAGAGTCAGACACAACTAAACAACTGAACAACAACAATGGGGAATGAGACCCATATGTATAATGTGATCTGTTATGGTTAAATTCTCTTATATCTTGAGCTAGAAAATAAGATTTATCTCCTTAGCTGCATGTACACAGACTTATTAATTCCACTTGGAGGAATTTTTCCCCAAGAATAACCCAACACAACTAAAAAGTTACATGCAAGGAAGTTCATTAAAGCATTATTTATAATGAGTAAAAAATAAAAAGCTAAAACTAGAGAAATAAAATAGAGATTGGTTCAGTCCATCTATCTCATACAATGCCCCTGTTCTAGACTGTGTTCATCCAAGAAAACAGGCAAGATATGTGGTGCTTACGACATGGGATCATGTGAGACATGGGACCACGTACGACATGGGGTCATGTGAGACATGGGACCACGTACGACATGGGGTCATGTGAGACATGGGACCACGTACGACATGGGGTCATGTGAGACATGGGACCACGTACGACATGGAGTCATGTGAGACATGGGACCACGTGAAAAAGAAGTCACCCAACAGCTGATGGGTGCTTTGAAGCTGGTTTGAAGACACCAATCGTCCTGTGTGGATGCATAGAAAAAAGTACTGATAGAAGGGTTCATCCTAAAATGTTTATTTCAAAATTCATTCCATTGTTTAAACCTCTTTGTATTAAAAAGAAAGTTTGCTTCCTGTAATATTCACAGGAAAAAGGAAATTAAAGAAAATCTGTTAAAAGTGTGTGGGCCCTTACCTCCGCCTCAATTTCATCATAGAGAAACTGCTTGTTGAACCTGGTGAGGGCATAGTGGGCGCTATCATTGTATAGGTCCAGTGAATAGAGGACGTACCTGCAGAAGGGGAGACGGGTTAGCCTGGCTGCCCACACGGGCTTTCTTGGCTTTCACACCCTCCCCTCCACCAGCAATGTAACACTCACTGTTCTCCTTTCTCATGAGGAAAAATAATTTCTTACTTCAAATGCCAAATTTGGTTCCTGTGAGAGCCCTGACAAAACAGCCCCAGCAGGCAGGCTGGGCTTTTGGCGGGATACGCGTGGTTCAGTCACACCCAGGGCACCTGGCAGGTCCATGATGGCCTCCTGCAACTTCATCTTCTCACTTACCATGTTTCAAAGATTTTCATGTCAATTTGCAATTTTTTAATAACCACAAGAATGAGTCACCTTCTTATTTTTAAGAATAAACTGCCTGACCTAAAGAGAAAAACATACAAAGGTCCCGGGCCCTATAACTGACCAAGAGCAAATCTGGTGTGGCCAAAGCCCCTCTGACCCTGGACAAAAGGTGGTAGCTAGCAGTCTGCAGAGGTAAGGTCTCACTGAGGGCTTGAGGCACGTGAACAGCAGGCCTAACGCAGCCCTCAGAGAGCACACAGGTACATCAAGACCTCTAACACTGTGGATGCCACTGCTGCTGCAGAGGGAGGGAAGGCTGCTCGCCTGGTGTGCACAGGCCAGGAGGACGGGGAGGACGGCCAGGCGGGGACCCTATCTGCTCACCACACGAGACCCTGTTTGCAGTTACTTTCCCTCCATGGATTTCATATTTTCTGACCCTATCATAGTCTCTGACCCCCTGCCCTGACCCTGAGCCTCACACTGAACACTTCCTCTCCCAAATCCATCTGGGTCTGAGGCCATGCCACACTAGAGGTCAGGCTATCTCTCCCCTTGCCAAGTTCTCAGGACCTTGCTGGCACCTGGACACAGAGAACTTATTAATCAGTTTTACTGCGTGGGCACCAGATTCCAATCCAAAGCCAAGACACCTGTTCCTTTTACTGATCTCTGAAGTCTCGCCCCAAGAATTATGACTTCAAATGAAGCACTGAGAACAGTCGGCCCCGCCTCCACCTCCCAAACACCACCAAGGACTTCAAACCTCATGGACAGGAGGCTGGGACAGGCCTCCAGAACACTTACTCCATCATTGATGCTTCTTTGGTTTCCAAGATGTGGTCTGTCAGGATCCAGGGCATGGACATCTCAATAGGGAACTGAATCCTTCTGCCCATTGTCAACTCCAGAAAGAACTCTCGGAACCACAACTGCGAAAGGTCACAGCACTGCTGGAGCGTCTCTTAAGGGATTCAAAAGATACCACATTAATCTTCTACAAGCAGAAAAGACTCCACAGGGCGAGGCAAGGGGGCACGTGCCAGGCTCTCAGCCCTGGGCCTTGGCGAGTGGACATGAGTATGTGCCTTGCACACAGTGTGGCCATAGACAAAGCCACTTGGGTGTGCTGATTCTCATTCACCAACAGGAGGTCAGCGTCCAGCACCACAAGCCCAGCAACACCCATCAACAGGACATGGTTAACACTGTGCACCTTCTGACAGGATTTGCTTTACTTGGGATACAGACACAGCATTGTATTCATACTCAGTGCATGTCTATCTAACGCAAAACAGATCGGAAAAAAATGTGTCCATCCTTTTATGAAGAGAAAAAGAAAAGCCTAACTATTACTGTAAACCTAGAGCACTTGCAGCCAGGATAGAGGCTTCGCACCCTGAATCATGGAGACAGCACAGAAATAAACATGTGCAGCTCCATGAAGACCAAGGGCACCCACATGCACATGGTCACCCCAGGATGGGATGGGCAGTGTGCACCTCAGCTCACCTGCTACCTTCTACACTTAGCCTGGGAGTGGTTTCTGGTATTTATCACCACCTGGATCTGAAGCCCGGTGACAGTTACACCAGCCTGAGTTGCTGACCCAGTGTAGGTTACAAAGACTTTGTATCCAGGCCACTGGGCCAGCCCCAGCCCGATGGGCCTCACCCTTCTAAGGGCCATGCCACATGGAGGAAGTCCCTGGCCAGCCATGCATTTAAAGCAACAGGCGAGGAAATGCCACGAGGGTTACAACATGTGTCACTGCCTGGGAGGACGAAGGGACCACAGCAGGGGCAGCCAGCCAGGCAGGAGCTTTCTAGACATTGTTAGTGGTGTTAGAATATGCTGGAGCAGACACTGGTCAGCAGTAGGTCTTACCACTGAAATTTATCAAGTGGGTGTAGAAGAATGACTCTCGATGAAATCTTTCTATGTCCAATATGGTGGGCCCCTCAAGGCTACTTCTCAAGGTTTTCTTGGAACCACTTTTGTCTGCAATGAGGGACTCTAGCATGGTTCTCACCATGTAAAGCTGCATTATCCAAGGAAACATTTGTAGGGGAGAAAATATACATGGCACATTAGTTACAACAAACACAGATAAACCACGAGAAGGGCTGCCCACTGACACTGCGCTGGCTCCTTGCAGGGGCAGCACCAATCCACACGGCCAAGTCGTTGCTGCTTGGGACAAAGAATTCAGAGGAGAGCCTCATGTCATAAACGTCAACAAGAAAAACAAATGATGTCTTACCACCAAAGGTTAAAAGGGGCGGATAGACGTAGGACTGCCTCAGAAACGCGTTAACCACATGCAAGAGTCTTTCTGCGCCCACAGACTTGAGCTGCCTGAGCAGCTCGGCAGAGCTCAAGGACTCCACCATGGTGCGCACCAGGTACAGCTAAACACGGACAGACAGGAGAGCGTTAGTCACAGGGGCACGCGGATGAGCAGGGATGTGCACGCTGGCAGACAGGCCCTGGACGGCACCCTCACCCTCCGCCCAAGTACCCCAAGGTTTCATACAGAGCCAGCAACACGCTCTGCTGGCAATTCTCTGAAAGGCCGACAGAAGAGATTCTAAAAGCCCACAACACAGAGCTGATGAGAACAAAGTTCCAAAACAGGAAAGGAAAAAGCAGAGGGCAATTAAATCAGATGTGAGGATCAGAGGAAAGCTGCTTGAAGGGGGAGGAGGGAGCTGAGTGTGCCAGGAGAAAGACCAGCAGTGATAGCTGAAGACCAGGGATATATACCAAAGCTGTGTTTTCAAATTTCCAAAAGTTTTATCTTTAGGAATAATCATTTTTTAGACCCTACATAAAAATTATAACCACACATTTAAACACCCACCAGGAAACACAGTGTAAATATGGACATATAGACTCTCATCCACATTTTGGGAATAGGAGTTGATGCAGTCAAATTAAGTTCTGCATGCAAATGACCAAACCTGGGAATCATGGGGTGTCTATACCTTAGATTCAGATTCACTTGGACAAGGAATAAAGGAGCAAAAAAGACCCAGACTGTACTTGGTCACGGTGAGGTCACTGCACTCCCAGTCTCCCACCACTTCCCCCGCTCACGGTCACCCCAACTCAGTAGAGCAAGGAACGAGAACCTGGGTGCTAGAGGGTCCTACAGCACGCCGCGGCACTTTAATGTCGAAGCCACTCTTTGGGTCCTTCTCGCCCCGCAGGGCTGGGTCGTTGAAGGGCTCATGCCCCGTCTCCCAGTCACACACAGTCTTCCTGATGGCCTGCAGGACACTAAACCACCAGTCAAATTGTTAGGGTGGGACAAAGTGCTTGACATCCTCAGCACTTTTACAATCATCGTATCTCCTGACTTAACCCACAACCAACTCTGACACATGAATTCCCTTGGTGGCAGTGGGAGGATGTGGTAATGAGACAGTTCAACATTAAACTTTCAAAATAGACCATTTTCTTGGGGACGTTACCACCCTCAGAAAATCTAATGTGCTTGCATTTTACATCAATTAGCCCAGAAGTGGTGTTTGATTTCTTAAATACTAAGGGCAGCAAGAAGACAGGCCCCAAACATCCATTCAGAGCTCAAACAACCTTCTCGAGACTTATCCCATTTTCTCATTTGAATATGGTCACCAACACAATCTTGGGGACGCTGTCCACACCTCATTTGGACATCTGGATTCCGCCACTCCCAACAGGGCTCCACCAATGTAGAGTCCCCCACAGGTGCCATGTTCAGGTCAGACACACCCACAAGCCCACTCTGGTCACTTTGCGCTAGACTACACTGCACGTTTCCCACACAGTAGGAGTGGGGCTCCCTGCAGCAATACTGAGGCTCAGTGAAAACATGAAAATTTTCACTAAGCCCTCCAGGTGAGAGAACAAAAACTAGGAAGCCTGACAGTGTAATAAGATCATATTAGTGCTAAAGTCATATAATACCAGGTGACAACTATATCACCTATAAAGCAACGAAATGAGATCACTATCCATGTGAGCCCCTCTGAGCTTCATTTTATACAAATGTCTCTGAAAGATGACCTTATCTAAAATGCTAAACATTAACAGAAACCTAGCTTAAGTTTGCTGCAGGATCTCTGCAATACATATGAGGTTTATGACTAATTTGTAGGACAGGCCATAGGAAGAGAAGCAGAAACACTGAAGATAAACTTTGAAATGGGAGATGAGATGCTGAGTTGTGTGTCCCTACAGTCGTGGTAAGCAGAACTGTCACACAGATTTTGAGATACACCCAGATCTGAGATAACCAAACCCTTGTTCCTAGGTCTCCAGACTGCTTCAGTTCAGGTCAGTTCAGTCGTTCAGTCGTGTCCGACTCTTTGCGAACCCATGAATCGCAGCACGCCAGGCCTCCCTGTCCATCACCAACTCCCGGAGTTCACGCAGACTCATGCCCATTGAGTCTTAGACCTTTGTATCTGACTTATTGTGGGTTGTTCAGGTTAATAATCGGACCCACTGCGTTACATTTAGAGGAAATTCACCAAACAGGTGTCTGGAGGTTGGATATAAGTGTATTGAGCATATTTATAAAAATGTAACTCTACAGCTGCTCAAACCTAAGCTGATCCTTCCATGGTGGATGATTGTGCAGGGAGGTGTGTGCAGCAGGGCTGACCTCTGGATGACATTCTTCTTCTTCTTGATGGCCTGTCTGAGTGGCTCCCTGAGGGTGACCTGGGAGAAGTCCTGTAGTGCAGCGTAGACAGTGTGGCGGATGGCATGGTTGAACACACTCTCCATCCTGCCCATCAGCACCTGCAGGCCTTTGATCATGGCGATCACCTGCAGGAGGACACAGGACCTTCAGTGTGTGGAGGCTAGCAGGTGAGCCTGGCACATGTCAGGTGTCTGCCTCCCCTGAGTGCAGGCCCTCGCCCCTGGCCTCCTGTTTTTCTACTGTACGCCAGCACCTGTCCCTGTTGCTGGGTCTGACCCCACTGGACTACAAGTGCCTGAGAGCAGGGACAGATCTGCTTGGCCTGAAGCTAACAGGAACATTTGGTAACTGACTCAAAAAGTATTTCTCAATCTACTACGGTATACTTCTCCATGAAAAACTTCCAGCAAAAAAGAAGAAAAAGATTCAGGAGAGCAAATTTGTTATTATCTGGAAAAGAAAAAAGAAATTACAAATTTGTAACTCAAATCCCATCTGTTAACAATGGCACAGTGAATTAATATGCATAGAAAGTCAGAAGAAAATGCAGTGACCTGCTTAAAGTTCATTTCTGTGATGGTACCAGAGATGGGATTCTGCCCTCATTTCACGTGCCTGTTTTCTCTGTTTGCTTGCAGGATTTATATAACGAAACTGGGCTGCTTTTGTAATGAGGAAACAAAGGGAAATTTTCTCTTTAAAAAAGCAAATTCTCCAACTGAAGTTGAACTGAATTCAAGGTCACAGCAATCTAAAGGAAATCTAATCCTAAAGGAAATCAGCCCTGAATATTCACTGGAAGGACTGATGCTGAAGCTCCAATATTTTGCCACTTGATGCAGAGCTGACTCACTGGAAAAAGTTGAGGGCAAGAGAAGAAGGGGACGACAGAGGATGAGATGGTTGGATGGCATCACTGCCTCAATGGATCTGAGTTTGAGGAAACTCAGGGATATAGTGATGGCCAGAGAAGCCTGGCGTGCTACAATTCATGGGGTTGCAAAGAGTCAGACATGACTTAGTGACTGAACAACAGTAACAACATATTCAAACTATGGAATGTAGGAAAGGTGTGCTGAAAGGTAAATCTGGAGCTTTGGCCTAAATATAATAAAAACAATACTCATCACTAATTTATAAAAAGATTTTTAAAAAACCCCAAAGTAGAAGGAAATGAATATCTAAAAGCAAAAATTAATGGAACAGAAAATAAGCATGTACTAGAAAGTGATCACCTAAGAAAAAGTTGTTTTATAAACAAACAAATGCTCAGGAAGACCGATCAAGGGAAAAAAAACAGACAAGCATTATGAACAAAGATGGGACATTACCACACAATCCAGATACTAAGAGATTATGAGACTGTACTGGAACGGGATAAATATACAGATTGATAGATTAGAATTAAGAGTCCAGAAATAAGTCCTCACATTTATAACCAATTTGCTCTCAACAGGGTGTGAAACAGTTCGATAGGGAAATACTGTCTTCAACAAATGTGCATGTGCTGTCACGTCCAGCTCTTTGAGACCCCAATAGATAACACTGAGGCACAACTAGACATCCTCACACAAAAGAATCAAGCCAGCCTCTTGTGTAGGAAAGGGTCATATCAGTAGCCTGGGATGAACAAACCCTGCACATTCCCAGGAAAGTCTGCCCTGTGGCTGGCTCCTAGGAAATGACTCTAAGCCACTGGAATACTCAGCCCGAAGAATATGTGTCTGAGGCTTTGGGCCACTTCAATAGCAGTTTCACCAGATATTTTATGCTAATAATGTGATTTATAAGAAACAGCAGTTTTTCTTCTAGGTTTATAGTCTGAGTAGCTGAGTGCTATAGCAATTGGGATGCATGTCAACATTCAGCTCAGTCACTCAGTCGTGTCCGACTCTTTGTGACCCCATGAATTGCAGCACATCAGGCCTTCCTGTCCATCACCAACTCCCGGAGTTCACTCAAACTCACGTCCATTGAGTCAGTAATGCCATCCAGCCATCTCATCCTTGGTCGTCCCCTTCTCCTCCTGCCCTCAATCCCTCCCAGCATCAGAGTCTTTTCCAATGAGTCAACTCTTCGCATGAGGTGGCCAGAGTACTGGAGTTTCAGCTTTAGCATCATTCCTTCCAAAGAAATCCCAGGGCTGATCTCCTTCAGAATGGACT
>SJYA01003785.1:0-18605 GCA_006410615.1 Neotragus moschatus | reverse complement strand
TTCTCCAACACCACAGTTCAAAAGCATCAATTCTTCAGCACTCAGCTTTCTTCACACTCCAACTCTCACATCCATACATGACTCCTGGAAAAACCATAGCCTTGACTAGACGGACCTTAGTCAGCAAAGTAATGTCTCTGCTTTTGAATATGCTATCTAGGTTGCTCATAATTTTCCTTCCAAGGAGTAGGCCTCTTTTAATTTCATGGCTGCAATCACCATCTGCAGTGACTTTGGAGCCCAGAAAAATAAAGTCTGACACTGTTTCCACTGTTTCTCCATTTATTTCCCATGAAGTGATGGGACCAGATGCCATGATCTTCGTTTTCTGAATGTTGAACTTTAAGCCAACTTTTTCACTCTTCTCTTTCACTTTCATCAAGACATTTTTTAGTTCCTCTTCACTTTCTGCCATATGGGTGGTGTCATCTGCATATCTGAGGTTATTGATATTTCTCCCAGCAATCTTGATTCTAGCTTGTGTTTTTTCCAGCCCAACGTTTCTCATGATGTACTCTGCTGCTGCTGCTGCTGCTGCTAAGTTGCGTCAATCATGTCCGACTCTCTGAGACCCCACAGACGGAAGCCCACCAGGCTCCTCTGTCCCTGTGATTCTCCAGGCAAGAACACTGGAGTGGGTTGCCATTTCCTTCTCCAATGCATGAAAGTGAAAAGTGAAAGTGAAGTCACTCAGTCGTGTCCGACTTTTAGCGACCCCATGGACTGTAGCCTATGAGGCTCCTCTGTCCATGGGATTTCCCAGGCAGGAGTACTGGAGTGGGGTGCCACTGCCTTCTCCGGATATACTCTGCATATAAGTTAAATAAGCAAGGTGACAATATATAGCCTTGACGTACTCCTTTTCCTATTTGGAACCAATCTGTTGTTCCATGTCCAGTTCTAACTGTTGCTTCCTGAACACGCCAACATTACTGACACTCAATAAAAACCCTGGACACCAAGGCTCAGGTGAGCTTCCCTGGTTGGCAACACTCTGCATCTGTGGTCACCTACCACTGCCCGGAGAAATAAACACATTCCCTGCAGCTCCAATAAGGAGGGAGACATCTGGAATTTGCCCCTGGCTTCTCCTGGACTTAACCCAGTGTCTTTTCCCTTTGCTGATTTTAATCTATGTCATTTCTCTATAATAAATCACAACCTTGAACAGAACAGCTATTTAGTTCTATGTAGCTTAGTCTAGCAAATCTAGGCTAAGGGTAGTCTTGGGGACCTCTGATATAACACCCTATCTCACAGCATTAAAAAATTAACTCAAAATTGACCATATACATTTAAAAATCTGTAAGACAAAACAAACAAAAATAAACAAGACAAATCTTTGTGACTTGGGTTAGGTGGTGATTTCTTAAGATATGACACCAAAAGCATGAGCAACCAAAGAAAAAAATTGAAGAACTGAACTTTATTAAAATGAAAGACTTTTATGCTTCAAAAGATCCCATTAAGAAAGCAAAAAGTAAATGTGAGAAAACGCTGCAAATCATATGTCTGGTAAGAACTGGCACCTAGAATATATAAAGAACTCAATAATAAAAAGACAAATAATTCAATTAAAAAATGGGCAAAGGATCTGACAATTCTCCAAAAACATACAAACTAGCAACTGTGTCACTTAATTGTGTCAGACTCTTGTCACACCATGGACTGTAGCCCACCAGGCTCCTCTGTCCATGGAATTCTCCAGGCAAAAATACTGGAGTGGGTTGTCATTTCCCCCTCTAGGGGATGTTCCTGACCCAGGGATCGATCCCAGGTCCCCTGCACGGGCAGGCGGATTCTTCTACCACTGCACCACTGGAAGAGCCCACAAACTGTCAATAAGCACATGAAAATATGCTCAACAGTGCTGTTATAAAAATTCATATCAGAACCACAATGAGACACTACTTCACATCTAGTAGGATGGCCAGAATCAAGACAGACATCAGGAACTGGCAAGGAGTTGGAGAAAGTGGACTCTCACGCACTGTCGGCAGGAATGTAAAGCACTGTTGCCATTTTGCAAACTATCTGGTAGTTTCTCAAAATGTTAAAGGCAGAGAAAGCGTATGACCCAGCAACTCTACTCCTAGATGTCTTATCAGAAGGAAGGAAAACAACTCCACACAAAATCCCACACACAAGTTCATAGCAGCATTATTCTTAAGTGAAAAGGCAGAACCACCCAAGTGTCTGTCAAAATAAAATATGATATATACATACAGTGGAATATTATTTGGCACAGAAAAGAATGAAATATTGATATATGTGGGAACCTTGAAAATATTATTAAGTGAAAGAAACCAATGAAATGCCCAGAATAAGCAAATCTAAGAGTCAGACCGCAGATTGTTAGCTGCCATGGGATGAAGGAAGGGGAAAATGTGGGGTGACTCCTAATGGGTACAAGTTTCTTCTTGAGACAACAAAAATGTTCCAAATTTGTAATTATACAATTCTGTGAGTATATCCCCTCAAAGCACTGAATTTTACACTTTAAATGGGTGAACTGTAGGTGTGTGGGAAAAAGCTGTTGCCAAAAAAGATGAAAACTTAAAAACAGTACATCAAAAATAAGAAAATTTAGAAAGATTCTTAGAAAAATCTCTGAAAATACAACTTACCAAACCTGATACAAGTAACAGAAAATCTGAATACTTCTATATCTAGCAAAGAAACTGCAAGTTTCAGAAGCCATCCCATACAGGAAAAGCTTCACAAGTAAACGCTGGAAATCATTTAAGGAAAAAATATCTTACACAAACCACTGCAGACAACAGAAAAGACAGGAGTGTCATCAACCATTTCATGAAGCCAGAATCCAAAAATTAGAACGGAAGGAGGTTATCAAGGTGTGGGCTAACCACAACCTCCTCCCTAAAAGCACCCTGTGAAAGGGGGTGTTGGTAGTTGGTGCAGGTAAACACAACAGAGACACCTGGACACGCTCAGCCAAATGACCAAGGTCAACACCAGCACTGGTGACTCAATAGCACTGACAGCACGGGCCTTTGATGTGATGTTATTAAAATGGCATTTCAGCTCTGTGTTCCTCCTTTGCAAAAGCTACAACCCCAGTCTAATGGAAAACACATCAGATAAATTCCAGTTGAGGGATATTCTAAAGACCAGCACTCCTCAAAACTGTCACAGTCATCACTAACAAGGAAAATCTGAGACAGTGTCATGACCCAGAAAAGTCAAAGGGTACATGATGACTACATGTGAAATCAGATCCTGGATCAGAGGAAGAATGTTATAGCAAAAGTGAGGATATGTGAATAAAGCATGGGCTTTAGCTAATAATAATGTATTTACACTGGCTTATTAAAAAATAACAATACTAAAATAAGATATTAGTAATAAATGAAAAAGGGCATGGGGTATGTGGGAATCCACTGTACTATCTTTGCAATTTTTCTGCAAATCTAAAAGTGTTCTAAAACCAAACATTAAAAGAAAAAAGTATTATTAAAAGCCACTCTTACTCATGAACTTCAATGCAAAAATCCATATAAAAATCTTAGCAACCTGTATCTTTCAAGATATAAAAAGGATAAAATATCATGATCAAGTTGAGTTTATATCAGGAATGCAAGGCTAGCTTAATATTAAACCTGATCCAAAAAACCCTATCCATGTAAATCTAGCACACTGATAGAACAAAAGAATCATAAAACTATCTTAATGGATGAAAAATGTTTTATAAAACTGGTATCTATCCATGATAAAATTTCTTAGCAAATATGGAATAGAAGGCAATTTCCCTGATATGAGGAAGGGTAGTTACAAGGAACCTGTAACAAATGCATTGTATGACGAAATGTTGAAAGCTTTCCCTTTGGAATGGGAATCAAGACATAAATGCCTGGAGTCTCCTTCTATTTAATGAGTAGGACTCCTACCCAATGTGATTTAAAAAAAGAAAAAAATAGAAGGGGGAGAAATAAGACTGTCAATATTTCCAGATGATATGATTATATAAGTAGAAAATACAGAATAATCTATGGATAATTTATTACAATTAATAAATGAGTTTAGACAAGTTGGTAGATACAAGGAAAACTTAAAAAAAAAAAGATTTTAAACACCAGTGATAAACATTTAGAAAAAAATAAAACCAACAAAAGGTGTGCAACAGTTTTACAGATGAAAAGAGGTATTAGAGAATCTTAATGAATGGACGGACAAATCAGATTCATGAAAGATTTAATATTATAAATCTGTCAATTCTTCTGAAAATGGTCTATAGGTTTATTCAAATCCTTATAATAAATTTTAACAGGATTCACTGGGACATAACTGAATGGTTCTAAAATGTATATGAAAATGCAAAGGGTGAGAATAGCTAAGAATTCTTGAAGAAAGAAAGATGTACTTTACAAGACACACTTAACTACTGTAATTAAGACAGAGGGATTAGGAAAGGACAGACAGATTGACCAGTGGATTGGAACATGAGCAGAAACACACCTGCCTAAGTATGGTTACCTGACGCACAACAGAGGTGGCAGGCAGAGCAGCTGGGAGGGGTGGAGGGGGTATTTCGGATCTAAATATGAAAGGCAGAATAAGACATCCAGAAGACAATGTAGAAGACTATCTCCATGACCTTGGGGATATGCAAAGATTTTGCAAACGAGGTAGGAAACGTACAGCTACAAAACATACATCCAGAAACTAGATGGCACAGAAACCAAGACCTGTTCATCACAAGAGTCCCAAACATCATGCAGAGCTGGGGACCACACAGCTGTGAGTAGCATTCCTCTCTCTCCAACACCCAGGTCTCGACTCGCTCCTCTTGGGTGTGCCAACAAAAAGCTGCTGAGGCTCCCAAGCTCTCCTCAGAACACGCCGTGATCTGGCTCAGGGGAGTGTCTATGTGGAGACCAGGAACCCACAACCTATTTTAATCTCTACTCTGATGTCTCTGACAGATTCAAAGAGCCTCCCTACACAGACGCAACTGCATGAAACAAGTAGTTCATTCACGTTTTTGCCTTTTTTTGTAAAGCAAAGACAGTTTGAGGTCAGAATCAAAGGAGGAGGAGAAAGCAGACAAGCGGTACCTCCACCAGGGCAAACTTCTCCTCACTGGTGTAGTTGTAGCGGGTGGCACGCTCATACTCCTCAGCGTTGTCAGGGCAGTCCTTGTTAGAGTACTTGTCCGTTGGGTGCACAAGTTTCCATGAATACTGGTGTGATCAAAAAAGAGGGGCGACAGCCACACTGAATGCGAAATGTTTACCTGCTGGTCTGACTTACAGGACTACCGTCAAAAGCTACCAAAGGTCAAAGGTCAGCCTTCTATTGTTCACTGAGTCTGCGAGTCACACACAGGCATGAGTGCTTGCAGGAACACACACACACAGTGCATGCACACGTGCACACGCACACTACATATGCATGCACACACAGTCCATCTCATAAAACTGCAAAACATTCTGGAAATGTGACTTCAGTCTCAAGTAATACATCAAAAACTTAAGAAATACATTAGGTAAAATGGTCTGGATATTTTATGTGGAATATCTAAGACTATAAGCACTTTATCACCATTTCTAAAAGAATTAGCCTTTCAAACAATCAAGTACCCATCCAAATATGAAAATCCTTGTCTGAGCAAAATAAACAACGAAACAGAAAAATCTTCTGACTTATGAGTATCCAAACCTTTTTATGCATCATAAACCACTTTACTAATCCTAAACAAAAGAAGCTGATGGCTAGAAATACAGAGTGTTGTTTTAAAAAAAAATGAGAAGTAAAAGTCATCATAACAATACAAATGTAATTCTACCAATGTGTTTTAAAAGATAAGGACCTTTAATTCTAATATATGTAAGTGAAATGTACATTGAGCCATCTTAGAAACATTTAAATTAATATATACTCTTATTTCTAGTGCCAAAGATAAAAAAACCATTTTGTTTTTGATCCAATGGCCAAAGTTAAAGCAGAAAAAATATAGTTTAGTCAGTTTATTGACAAGTTTAGGAAGAAAAGCACTTCTAATTAACTAGGGGGTGCATTTCCAAATAAAAGTGAGAGGGCCCACCACTTCCATCACATGAGCACTCCACTGGGACAGCAGCTGAAGACCTTGAAGAGCCAAGTCAAAGAGCTTCCGGTATTCAGCGTCTGTCTTCTGAGCCTCCTGGCGGCCTGAGCCCGTGACCACCTAGAGATAGGAGAGCATTAAGAGGTCACCAGTGTCCAGGAAACCACTTATCAAACCCATTCTAGAAGCCTACTCCAAATGTACACTGGCAAAAGTAGTTCTAAAAAACTAGCTACTAGCTACTACTTCAGATGATGTTAGAGAATCAATTATTTTAATAACTGATACACAGAGCAAAGGAATCCAGCTCTGGAAGTAGCAAGGAGCTCAGGACCACCAGGCTGAGCCCTAGTCATACTTCAAGGCAGTGGATGCAGCTGTCCACATCCCAGACAATCAGCTGGACCCCTCAGCAGACCTCAGCACAGCTGCCCAGGGACCAAGTGGGTCTGGAGAATGGGAGCTGTGTTTGACGGGGCCTCTACTCCGGTAGGGTACAGGACACACAGGGGAAAGAGGTCATGGCAAATGATGGCACAGAAAGTGAGGGCGGACATAGGCATGAGAAGGGGGATGGTCATGTCAACCAACTGCAGCTTATACAATTTATTTGGAGACTGGGACACAAAAACCTGGAAAAATAAATCACTACTGATAATGAGCAAATAGGGTAAATGTGAACAATGACCAGCTGTTTACTACTAAGGAATACATACTTGGTTGTTTAGGTGTGATGGAATTATGGTTATGTTTTAAGAGCGTTCTTTATTTATTAGAGACACGTGGGAAATATATTCAGAGGGAGTGCTATGTTATCTTGCAATTGCTTCAAGCTAACCTGGAGGAGCAACTAAAAAGGGGTAGGTGATGAAGCCTGGTGTGGCATCTGAGGGGCCAGGACCCGTCTCTTCATTTGTGTGCTTGAAAATTTATGTAACGGAGAACTAAAACACAAATAATAAAAATGGAAACCTCCTACACTGTTGATGGGAATGTAAGTTGGTGCAGTGACTATGGAAAACAGTATGGAGATTCTTTAAAAAAAAAACTTAAAAATAGAATTTCCACACGATGTAACAATCCCACTTCCGGGCATATACTTGGACAAAACTATAATTCCAAAAGATACATGCAGGGTACTTCCCTGGAAGTCCAGTGGTTGAGAGTCCACAGTCTCAGTGCAGGCGGCACAGGAATAATCCCTTATCAGGGAAGATCCCACATGCCTCGCTGCACGGCAAAGAAAAGATACATGTACTCCTATGATCACAGCAGCAGTATCCGCAACGGCTATAACATACAATCATACTACTTGGCTACAGAGAAGAACACAATGCCATTTGCAGCAACATGATGCAACCAGAGATTATCATACTAGTGAACTAAGTGAAACAGAGAAAGACAAACACCATATGATACCACTTACATGTGGAATCTAAAGTGCGGCACAAATGAACCTACCTTCAAAACAGAAACAGGCTCTCAGACAAAGAGAACAGATTTGTGATTGCCAAGCGGGGGAGGTGGGTGGGCCTGGGAGTTTGGGATTAGCATGCGTAAACTACTATTTATAGGATGGATAAATAGCACGGTCCTACTGTATAGCACAGGGAACTATATTCAACATCAAGTGATAAAGCATAATGGAAAAGAATATTTAAAAAGGAATGTCTATATGTGTATAACTGAGCCACTCTGCAGTACAGCTGAGATTGGCACAACACTGTAAAATCAACTATACTTCAATTAAAAAAAGCCGGTGTGGTACTGGCAAAGGACAGACATAAAGGTCAACGGTACAGAACTGAGAGTCCAAAAAGGAAGCCTCAGGATTATAATCAATTGATTCTCCTCCACCTAGTTTTATTGAGATATGTGTGATACATACATAAAGTGTACAATATGATTTGATTTGATATTGGTTTCCCTGGTGGCTCTGACGGTAAAGCATCCACCTGCAATGCGGAGGACCTGGGTTTGATGGCATGGGAAACCACTCCGGTATTCTTGCCTTGAGAATTCCATGGACAGAGGAACCCAGTGGGCTACATACAGTCCATGGGGTCACAAAAAGTCAGACACGATTAAGCGACTGAGACAAACACATATCCTGTGAAATGACTACACAATAAGTTAACATCTAACAACTCACAACTACAATTTTTTTTTCCTGTGATGAGAACTTTCAGGATTTACTCTCCAAGGAACTCTGAAATATATAATACTGTACCTACAGTCACCATGCTGCATATTATAGCTCCAGAAATTATTTATCTTATAACTGAAAGTTTGTGCCTTTTGGCCATCTTTTTCACTTCTTTTACCTCTTGCCTCTGTCAACCAACAATCTGTTCTCTGTATTTATGAGTTTAGTTTTTCAGATGCCACATAAAAGTGATATCATACAGTATTTGTCTTTTTCTGACTTACTTCACTTAGTGTAATCCCCTTAAGGGCCATCCATGTTCTCACAAATGGCAGGATTTCCTTCTTTTGTACGACTGAATAATATTCCATTGTGTAATATATATCACATTTTCTTTATTCATTCATCTATCTAGACACTTAGGCTGTTTCTTTGGTTTGAGTATCATAAATAATGCTGCAATGAACACAGAAGTGGTACAGTCAATTGATTTTTGATGAAGGTGACTTCAGTGGAGAAAGAGTAGTCTTTAAAAAACAATACTGGCAAAACTGGATATCCACATACAAAAGAATGAACTTGAACCCTTAAATTATATCATATTTAAAAAGTAACTTAAAATGGATCGTAGATCTAAATATAAGAGCTAAAACTTTTACAAAACTCTTAGAAGAAAACAAGAGGTAAATCTTTGTGACTTGGGTTAGGCAGCAGTTTGTTCATTATAACCAAAAGCACAAACAACCAAAGAAAAAATAGATAAAAGTGGACTGCACCAGGGTTTTCCTGGTGGCTCAGCACGAAGGAGTCTACCTGCCAATGTAGGGGACGTGAGTTTGATCCCTAGGCCAGGAGGATCCCACATGCCATAGAGCAACTAAGCCCATACTTTCTGAGCTTGTGCTCTAGAGCCTGGGAGCCACAACTGCAGAGCCACATGCCAAAACTCCTGAAGCCTGCGTGCCCAAGATTCTGTGCTCCACAACAGGAGTCACCATGGTGAGAGCAGCAGGCTTGAGAGCAGCCCCCTGCATGCCGCAGCTAGAGCAAAGCTTGTACAGCAACGAAGGCCGAGCACAGCCAGAAGCAAATAAATAAAGCAAACTGGACCACATCAGAAATAAAGAACTGTGCTTCACAGAACATCACTGAGACAGCAGAAAGACAGGAGGCAGGACTCCAAAAGAAGAGGAGAAAATATATGAAAATCACATACCAGATAACAGAACATAAGAACTCAACAGTAAAAAAAAAAAGATGATATAATTTAAAAATGGGCAAATACTTCAAGAGACATTTCTTAAAATTGGCCAACGAGTACATGGAAAGATATTCAGTTTCATTAGCCATTAAGGACATAAATTCAAACTACAACCAGGCACCATGTCACATTCACCAGGATGGTCAGAATAAAAAAAAAAAAACAGAAACAAGGGCTGGTGAGGAGGTAGAGAAATCAGACTCCTCACAGACTGCTGGTGAAAATGTAAAATAGTGCAGCTGCTTTGAAAACAGCTTGGCACTTCCTCAAAATGTTCAACACGGAATACCATATGACTCAGCAGTTCCATTCCTAGATATCTACCTAAGAGAACTGAAAACTTATGTCCACACAAACACTTGTACACGGATGTTCATAGCAGCATTATTCATAACGAACCAACAAAATGCGGTGTGTCTAAGCAACGCAGTATTATTCGGACATAAAATTATTTAAATGTTATAAGCCATAAAATTATTGATACAGGCTATAACATGGATGAACCTTCCAGTAGGTAAATCCATAGATAGAAAGCCAGGTGCCAGAAGGAAGGGGAATGGGGAGTGACTGCTAATGGGTGCAGAGTTGCCCTGGGGATGCTGACAGTGTTCAACAAGTCTATGGTGACAGTTACACAACTCATTAAATATACTAAAAATCTTTGAAGTGTATAATTTAAATGGGTGAATTGTCTGATATGTGTATTATGTCCTCATAAATCTGTTTAAAACTAAACTGAGCAAAGCTTTCAAAGGTGGAACTCTTTTCTCTTATTAAAACCATTATCTGATGAGAAGGGTACTATGGCAGAACTCAGAAGGCAGACAGGAGATGCATGCTGTGAAATGCTCCTCTTCGGAAAGGCAGACATTAGCTCTCTGTGCTGTTTGAGAGCTCCTCATGAACTTAGTTTACAACTACATGAAGAAGTCCAGGGGGCTGGCCCCCATCTCTACTTGGTCGGCCACCCACCTGGGGTCTGCAAGGAGGTAACAGGCCCTGAGGGTTTGGGCTATCTTCCAGTCATTTTGGTTACATACTGACTGGTGCTTGTGGCTGAGAGATGGAATGCTCATTGTCCTGCAATGGGCAGAATAGCACACGGAGTTCTTCTTCCAAATGTAATGGTCCTCCTGAGAACCCCAAGATACTACAGCCTCAAAAATCAGACCTATATATGTTGCCCCAAGTCCCTAGGTCCCTCTAGACCATTTGCGGCACCCATTCAGGCCAGTGACCACTGCTCTGACCCTGACCTTGGTGTCTCATCTGCTAGGACGTGAGAAATGACCCTCCCGTCGCTGCTTCTCCTCTCTTAGACCCCTGACCCACCCACCCCATGTGAATAATGCTGGCTTGGAGCCAGGCATGCAGCAGGTATGGGCAATGTGACTGGCCCAAACAAGGACACAGAAAACCCAGCTGCAAAGCTGGAAGGAATTAACAAGGCCCGTGGCCCAAGAGAGAGCACTACCTCCTACACCCTTCTTCACGCATTTTTCTGGGCACCTGATGTATCTTCCTAACAACCTGCAAGCTCTTGCACTTCCTCCCTCTAGACAGGAAAAGGCACAAGTCAAAACCACCCCTTCTGCTCCTGCTGTCCTCTGCTCTCCGCTTTCTCCTAGCAGTTTGGAACGATGGAACTAGACTAGAAAATGCACTTAATTCATGGTTTCAACTCAGTCATTTTTTGGGATCACTGCTAATATTTTTCCAAAAAAAAAGAAGATGCTTTTCGTAGAGCTGAACAGATCCAAACAAACTCCATTATATCATATCTGCACTGCCTCATCCATTATGACAGCTTGTTTAAGTACATAGTACTTAAACTATGCTTCTCAAAGTAAATGAAGGGTGTAAAATTCAAAGTAAATCTGGGTGCAGGATCACATCAGACATGGTGTTGGCAGGTGTGCACTGCAGGCAGAGGCCACTCACCTCACTATTGCTGTAGCGTGCCAGCTCCGAGATGAAGCGCATATGGTCCTCCCGAATCTGGACCATCTGCTCACAGATGTTGTACTGTGGGCTGCTGCTGGAGGACGTGCAGGTCCATCTAAGGGGAAAGGGGAAACGTGCATGACCTGAGGGACACCTGGCCAAGGACACATGCGAGGCAGGCCCACCCCCAGCCCAGCAGGCCCACTGCATCCGAGGTCGCGGTGGCAAACGTGGCATTCTCTGCATGGTAACGGCTGGGTCTGCCTCAGCTCCCTGTGTCAGGTCTGTGTCTACCTTCTCATATCTGTATGCTGGAAAAGGAACCATAATTTCCCCTTAATCAGTAAACTACTTTCCACAAAGCTGAGAGTTGCTGGATTCAAGATACTGCATAACCCTTCCAGAGCCCCTTGACACATTACTGCACAGTTGGCAGGAACTAGTATTTCCTTATTATTCACATGTGAAAATATAAACTATAGTACAAAGCAAGTCAGCCAAAGACTCAGGAACAAAAGTTATCCTTGATGGGAGAGTTGAAACTGACATGACTTGGAAATTAGACAGTGTTGCCATAACTAACTACGTGTACAATACATCATTTCAGCAACAAACAGATATAGCCAACAGAGTGGGAAAAAAGGGTATCAAAACTTAAATTGGAAAAAAAAAAAAAAAGATTAAATCTGTTGGCGTTCTTGGGCAGAAAGCATGGGTCTTCGGGCTCAGAGTAGTTCCCTTGGTTTCCTCACACTCAGCACCAACTTCCACCATGTTTCTAACAAGTTTCCCCCTTTGCCAGAAGGAAAGGATGCAGATTACCAGTTTTCAAGATGATCAGTACACTATCTCAAGCGGCATCACTTTTAACTTTGATTCCACTATAAGATGGCATGACGATCACAGAGGCACTGGCCAAGGCGGCTCCTTGAGTCTGCAGCAAGCACCCAAGGCCAGGCCCTGCACCAGGGTCCACTCTCAACACACTGGCCTTTCCTGTAGGCCCCAGGCAGCATGTCCCTCTCGGGAGAGGCATATGTGTTACCAGATTTAATGGCAGATGTGCTAGGAAGTAAGCTGGCACAGGAGCCAGATGCCAACATCTGCCACTTGCACCAATCTCCAGGGGCCAGACACAGTTGCTAGACTGCTGGGCTAATCTCTTAGAGCTGACTGCTACAGGTTTAGGCATCTGCCTCAGTGGCTGTGAAACACAGAAATTAACTGGTAATAATGGCCAGTGACTTACACCAGATCATACTAAAAACAAAGTCTGCAAAAGTCCTTGCTTCCTGACTCTTTTATTGACTTCACTATTACTTATGCTATACAGATGACTGTGTTCGTTACAGCAGGAGGTGTACACTGCTAGCTTACATTTAGGCATTTCTTAATTCTTTTTTAATTTAAATTTATTTTAATTGGAGGCTGGCATTTCTACTTATACCATGGAAATCAGTACACTCTTCAAATCAGAGCTCAAGTCGATGCTGAAATGAATAGAGGGTTCAGTTTAGTAAATGTGACTTTGAGGAAGGTCATCACATATCATATTTAACGGCAGATGTATTGGGAAATAAGCTGGCACAGAGGCTGGCAAGCTGCATATAGCACAGACCCAACGTGACCAGTTTTTATGTGTCCCAGAGCCACATAAATGGTTTTTACAGATTTAAAGAGTAATTTAAAAAAAAGTAACAAATAAGAGTATGCGACATATGTGGCTAGAATGACATAATACGTTTATAATTTGGCCTTCACAGAAAAAGACTGCTAACCTCTGAGTAGCCAGATTGAGGTGCAACTTTATTTTTCAAAACCATGGCTGAATGGAGACCACGGATCTGGCGAAAGTCAACAGAAGCATCTTATGAGACTCAAGTGACTATGTGGAAGGTGCAATAAAAAGAATTATGAACTTACTATCACTTATAACTATAAGCTGCAGATTCTTTATAACGGGGATTGGTCAACTGTCTTAGCACAAGCCCTGAAAGTAAGCACTTTAAAATTTGGAGGTTACACTGTCTCTCTCACATCAGCTGCAGAGCCATCATCTTAAAAAAACAAAAACAAAAACACCTCTTTAAAACTGTAAAGCCCATTCTCAACAACTGAGCTTGCAAAAATAAGCCTGGTCTGGTTCTGGCCCTCTGGTGATAGTTCTATAACCTCTGTAAGTTGCATACAAACATCCAGCCCCTTCCCAGCACACTGGTTGTTAAGCTTTTATCAGCACCCAGGGAATTTGTTTATACTTCCATATATGTGACCAACACTGTCTAACAGAACTCTTTGGGATGATGGAAAGTTCTATATCTGTACTGACCAAAACAGTAGACCCTATCTATTAGATATCTCAAATGTGGCCATTCTACTAAGAAAATAAATTGCACTTATAAATGAATTTAAATGTAAACATCTACACATGGAAAAGACTAGCATATCAGGCATGTGATTGAAAACGTCCAAGGTGGCATCTCTGGATAGGTAAGCAGCATGTCAGGAAGCACAGTGAGAACACTGAAGGATGCTCTGACTGGGCAACTCACTCTCTGCCTACCGAGATTTATTTTCCTCATAGTGGGCGCTGGTCTTGATGTATCTTGCCAGTTCTATTTGCATGTCTCCAAACAGCGGAACCACCTGGAGCTGCTGTAGTCAAAGAATAAAAATTTAAAACCCAGGGTCATTATATATTGTATTTAGTCACCAAATATAATCTAAGAAGAATGAGGAATGCTAACAACTACTGCAGGTTGAATGCCATTTCTGCAAATCACTTACTGCAAAAAAGTTGTAAACAACTTCTACATTACTTAAAGAACCAATTCAAACATTAAAATCAACCTATCTTGTTGCTAGAACCATGGTCATTAAAAAAAAAAAACCCTGCATTTCTATATATAAGAAACAATTAGGAAAAAAAAACTAAAGAGAAAAAAATTGCAATAGGATCAAAAAATAAAAGTATGTAGTATTCAATCTAACAAAATATGTTAAGACCTCAAAACAAAATATTACCAAAAATTCTAGAAAATTTTTTAAAGTTCTAAGTGAATAGAGAATTATGTTAGGTTCATGTACTGGAAAACATGGTATTTTAAAAATATCCATTTTCCCTAAATTGATCTACAGATTCAACAGAATCCCAAACAATATTCCAAGAGGAAGATGGTTTATAGGTAGTATGTGCATGTATGTGTATGTCTGTGTGTAAATCAGCAAGTCAATTCTAAAATATATTTCAAAAGATAGAGGGACAATGCTCAAGACAACTGTGGAGAACATAACTTGATGACCTGCTGCAGTAACTAAGCCAGCACAGGTGCAGACCAGTGGGGCAGAGCAACTCAAGGCAGAGCCATTCACATAGAGAGACCCGCTCTGTGACCCAGGTGACTCCTTAGAGCAATGAAGGGGAAAGAGAGTCAACTAGATATCCATAGGGGAAAAAAAATCCAAGACTGCCAACCCCCATCTCACAGCATACATTACATCAATTCCAGGGGGATTATAGAGCTAGATGGAAAAGGAAACAATGATGCTACTAGAAGGTAATGCAAAAGAAAATTCTCAAGAGTGTTTTATCCGACAAAGGATACATACCCAGAATACGTAAAGAACTACAAACCAACAGGGAACAAAAAGAGTGAGAGACTTGAAAGGACACTTCACAAAAAGAACACACAAAAGACTAATAATACCGCAAAAAGCAATCAGGGAAACATCAGCTAAACCACAAGGAAACACTGGCCAATAAAATCTCAAAGACACATAGGCACGCCCTTCAGGATGCCCCCTTGGTGATGATATGAAGCCCCAAGAATGCTCACGCACTGCTGGTGATGATGCAAGTCAGCACAGCCATGTGGGGGAACTGTGAGGCTGTATTTACTGCACTGAAAATGTCCATTCTATTAGATGAATACGCAATCCACCACTGGGTACTCATCCAGCAAAAATGTGCACAGATGTGCACACATCAGAGAAGCACTGTTCACAAGCCAAAACGTAGAAACAATCTCATGTTCATCACAGAATGGATAAGCAAATTGCAGTTCAGTCATAAAATGTAGAGCCACACCACAATGAAAAAGTAAAAACTATAGTTGCAGGTTCCCACAGGGACAATCTGACAAACAAAGTGGGGGTAGCCAGACACAGAATACATATGGCATGATTCCTTTAGACAAGGTTCAAATTCAGACGAAACTACTATAAAAGCAGGAAACAGTCTACTCACACCCACCCACCTGCCAACATTGCATTTCCTACTTTGGACCAGTCACAGAGGTTGACCTCTCAAAGCTCAAACTGCATGCACTTCAGTAAAAAGGTTTATCTAGAAACTGCAACTCACCTTGAAGTATTTGTCGATTTTGGATAAGTTTATTCTTTTCTTGGCGTCTAGTTTATAAATGTTGCTGACACTTCCATCCATCAAATATAGACCAAACCCCATGACCTGAAAAATCACAAAATGGCACATAAAGCTTAGACCTGCAGGTTTAATTATCCATAAACACACTGCTATAGTTCATAACTTTGAAATGACAATTCATTCTTATTTCAAAAAGCACTTTTTAAAAAAACTGTAGTTGACCTACAACCCTATGTTAGTTCCAGGTGCACCATACAGTGAGTTGATATTTCTATTCATTCAAAAATGATCACCATAAGTCTAGTTACCACTGGTCCGCCACCCAAAGACAGACAATATTAACAACGGTATTTCCAAAGTAGTACATTTCATCCTCTGGACTCTGGACTCTGGACTCCTTATTTGTAGCCAGAAGTCTACACCTCTTGCTGCTGCTGTTGCTGCTAAGTCACTTCAGTCATGTCCACTCTGTGCGACCCCAGAGATGGCAGCCCACCA
The DNA here is from genome assembly GCA_006410615.1 of Neotragus moschatus. Classification (NCBI taxonomy): domain Eukaryota; kingdom Metazoa; phylum Chordata; class Mammalia; order Artiodactyla; family Bovidae; genus Neotragus; species Neotragus moschatus. The sequence continues at coordinate 2,305 of SJYA01003785.1, read as the reverse complement.
GGCTTCCCCATCCCTGGGATTCTCCAGGCAAGAGCACTGGAGTGGGTTGCCATTTCCTTCGCCAATGCATGAAAGTGAAGTCGCTCAGTCATGTCCGACTCTCAGCGACCCCATGGACCGCAGCCCCCCAGGCTCCTCCGTGCATGGGATTTTCCAGGCAAGAATACTGGAGTAGGGTGCCATTGCCTTCTCCCTACACCTCTTAATCTCACCTATTTCATTCACTCCTCTATACCACAATTGAGAACCTCCTGTCCTCTATCTATGAGTCTGTTTCTGTTTTACGTTTGTTCATTTTTTTAGATTCTACATGTAAGTGAAATCATATGGTATTTGTCTTTCTCTGCCTGACTTATTTCACTTAGCATAATACTAAGTACATTCACAAATGGCAAGACTTCATTTCTTATGGCTGAACAACATTCCATTATATCTAAATGTATAGCTATATAGATATATACAACTTTCTTATGCATCTATCAATGTACACCTAGGGTTTCATGTCTTGGCTGTTGTTAACAATGCTGCATATATCTTTCCTAATTAGCATTTTTCTTCATGTAACTATCCAGAAGTGGAATTGCTGGATCTTATGGTCATTTTTTTCATTCTTTGAAGAACCACCATATTGTTTTCGGTCGCAGCTGCAGCAATTTACTTGCTTGCTAGCAACTGTTATCTCTAGTCCTTTTGAAAATACTCACTCTGACAAGTGTGAGATGACACTTCATTGTGGTTTTGATTCGCATCTCCCTGATGAGTCATATTGAGCATCTTTTCATGTAGCTCTTGGTCATCTCTCTATCTTCTTTGTAATTAATGCCTATTCATAGCCTCTGTCCATTTTTACATTTTCTTTTCACATTGAGTTGTTCAAGTTCTTTCTACATCTCAGATATTAACCCTTCGTTGAATATATTGTTTGCAAATACCTTCTTCATTCAGTACATGGTCTTTTCATTTTGTTGATAGTTTCCTTCGAAGTTTTTGAGTTTGATGTAGTCTCATTTGTTTATTTTTGCCTTTGCTTCCCTTTTCTGAGGTGACAGATCAAAAAATATATATATGTTGCTAAAACTGATAATGTTAGAGAATTTTCTCCCAGGAACTTTATGGTTTCAGGTCTTAACAATTAAATCTTTAATCCATTTTGAGCTTATTTTTGTATATGGTATAAGGGAGTAGTCCAGTTTTCCCAGAACCACTTATTAAGAGGCTGTCTTTTCCCTGTCACATATTCTCGTTTCTTTTGTCATAGATTAATTGCCCATTAAGTGTGAGTTTACTTCTGAGCTCTCTGTTTCACTGATCTGTGTGTCTGTTTGTGTGCCATACTATCCTGTTCTGAATTTGTGGTAGAGTTTGAAATCAATTACATCAAACTGCAGTGTGATACCTCCAATTTTGTTCTTAAAGCTTTCTAAGATTGTTTTGATTAATTGGGGTCTTTGTTTCCTTACAAATGTTATAATTATTTGTTCTAGTTTTGTGAAAAATGCCAATGGTACTTTGATAGGGGTTGCACCAAAACTGTAGATTGCCTCGGGTAGTATGGGAATTTTAATGACGTTAATTTTTCCAATCCCCAAAACAAAACAGATCTTTCCATTTGTTCATGTTGTCTTCAATTTCTTTCAACAATGTCTTATAATTTTTCAGAGTCCAGGTCTTTTACCTCCTTAGTTAGATTCATTCCAAGGTATTTTATTCTTTTTGATACAACTATAAATGGGATTTTTAAAAAAAGTTTACCTTTCAGATAGTTTGTTGTTGTTATATGTTCTATATAACAATGGATTCCTGTATATTATTTTACATCCAGCAACTTTACTGAATTCATGTATTAGTTCCCAAAGCTCTTTGTGGGTATCTTTGGGATTGTCTATGTACAGTATCATGGCATCTGCAAACAGTAACAATTTTACTTCTTCCTTTCCAGTTTGGATTCCTATAATTTCTTTTCTCTCTCTGACTGATGTGGCCAGGACCACCAATACTACGCTGAATCAAGGTGGTGAGAGTGAGTGGGTATATTCTTGTTTTGTGCCTAATCTTAGACAGAATACACTTTCTCTGCTGAGTATGACGCTAACTGTGGGCTTGTCATACAGAGCCTTTATCATGCTGAGGTATGTTCCCTCTATATCCACTTTGTTAAGATTCTTTATCATAAATGGATCCTGAATTTTGTCAAGTTTTTCCCACACTTATTGAGGTAGTCATATGATTTTTTTTTAATTGATATCCATTTAAGTTTTATGCAGTGCATATTCATATATGAGTACATATGTACTTTATTGAATTT
>SJYA01003784.1:0-52658 GCA_006410615.1 Neotragus moschatus | reverse complement strand
GGATTGGGGGCAGGAGGAGAAGGGGACGACAGAGGATGAGATGGCTGGATGGCATCACCGACTTGATTGACATGAGTGTGAGAGAACTCCAGGAGATGGTTAGGGACAGGGAGGCCTGGCGTGCTGTGATTCATGGGGTTGCAAAGAGTCGGACACAACTGAGCGATTGAACTGAACTGAGTTACAAATTAGTTTTACATCTTAGAAATATCCTCAAGAAGAAACATGTTATTTAGTATAGGATATATAAGAGTTTTTTTGCCTTTCTGTCTTTGTATAGTGCTTTGCTGATGACTTAGCAGTTAAGAATCTGCCTGCCAAGCAGGAGACCTGGGTTCAATCCCTGGGTTGGTAAGATCCCCTTGAGAAGGAAATGGCAACCCACTCCAGTATTCTTGCCATGGACAGAGGAGCCTGGCAGGCTACAGTTCTGAGGGTGCAATGAGTCAGACATGACTGAGTGACTAAACAGAAACAGCAGCATCTCTGTATGAGATGGAAAGGTGAAAATACAATTTTCTCTTTTTATAATGTTACTTTGAAGTAATCACCTGACACAGTTAAATTTGAGCAGCAGAAAAATATATGGTCTATTCTTTTACTCCTAAGAGACTGACCAAACTTGTCTGGCACATTCAAGGTCAGAAAACAAGACTTATTTTGTATTTGTTTCTCATGCAGAAGAGTTTGCTCCATTAATTTTAATGAAGGGTAAATCAGCATAAATTCCACAGATTAACGGTGGTCTGCAAATTTTCTCTGATGAACATTGTATTTATTTTACAACAATTTTCAATGTATTTGTCTATATTTTTTACTTTGTATTGAGCAAAGATATAACTTATGTTCATGGAAATTTCAGAAATAGCATTTTTGTGATCACAGATGGCTAGAACCAATGTTTGCCTATTAAACTGCCCACAAGAGAAGTCAAAGGTTCCTTCTTTTTATTTAGGTAGGGTTATTTCTTGATAGCCAAGTAATCAAGCTTGTACTTCTGTTAGATTGCTGACAAGATATTTGTCATATATGTATGCATATATTTTTTTGTACTTGACTTGCCACCTTATTTTATAGCTAAGTTTCCAAGCAGGTACATATAATTCTGGTTGTGGGAGTGAATTGCTAAGGCTTAGATAGAAATTTCTGTAGCTGGTGAAAAATGTTGGTTCCTAAGCTATTTTCAGAAAAATTTGGTGCTTTATAAGAACAGTTGTGCTATATCAGGCATATCTTATCTTTCTCTATGTCTGTACTTATATCCACACTTGTAGGGAAATCATTCTCTGTCTGTTTATCTCTGTCTACGTCTATGTCTGACCACGATTTTTTTTTTGCTAAGAATGGAAGACTTAGTAGTGTTTTGCCTTCATGGGGAGGAATATGTTCTTACTTGTTCTGATTCTACCACAGTGTATTTTTGAGTCCTCACATTCTAAAGACCAATCTCTTTCTGGTCGGTGAGTCTTATAGTTAAATCTCACATTCTACTTCCAAAATATCTCTGGATTCCATCTCCTCTATGTTCATCCCTCTAAACTTTGGTGCAATGTATACACTCTCACTAAGACAACTGCAGTAGCCTTTTAAATCAGTTCCCTGCTTTGAGTATCACACCTACATAATCACCCTTCACACTCTTCTGAGAGTTGTTTTTCTAAAACATAGGTTATTTTTCTTTAAAGCCTTTATTTCTCCTCCTTGTCTCAGGGATTCTGAACACTTCCCTTAGCTGGGACCTTGGCAAGTTGGCTTAAGTGTGACGCTTTAGCCTTAACTGCGGCCAGCATTTCTTTAATGAGTATGCACTTTTTGTAATGTCTACCTGTATTTATGCAGTTACCTCTTCTTCAAGCCCCAGTTTAGATTTAACTTCTTCTGGAAATTTAACTTCCTCAAATTCTCAAAATAAGACTTAGCATCCCTCTTCTCGTTTATGACAGAATCTTGTTAGAAGTTGATGAACTTTTACTGTGGAGAGCATGTTAGCTTGCCCACTCTATTCCACTCATCCTTACAATTTCCTTGAGAGCATGAATTTTATTTAGTTTCCCTTTGTCTCTTTGTTTTCTAGCACAAAATCTATGTGTCATGTGGTATGTGATCACTAGGAGCTGTCTGAGTTAAACAGAATAAAATGTTGCATGTTTTTGTCTAATCTGCATTATTCCTTAGGTCAAGAAGGATAATGATGGGAAAAACAAATCCTTTAATAAATAAGTACATTATCATAGCCTTTGCCTTGCTTTGAAAAGGGAACAAATCACAGACCAAGAGAAAGTAAAGGGCATTGACTGAGAGAGTCATAATCACACTCGGATAGCACGTGGGCCATGGGTACATGGCTGGGGAAACTTAGCGTGGAGTAAAGGAGGAAATATGAGAAAGTAGGTGCATTAGTTGAGCATCTTATTATTTCAATTAATTGTACCCTGCTTGTTTAAGATAGAACTTAGAAGTGTTTCACGAAACACAAGAGTAAGGATCTGCCCTGGTCTCAAAAAAATTAGGAAGGATATGGAATGTCTTCTGCTTCTGTCACCTCTGCTCATCTTTGTATTTCTAGTTTGTTCTCTTTTACACTGCAGATCAGTTTTCTTGGTGGTGATATACAACTAGCACCTCTCATTCAAGAAGAAACCAGATTAAGGCTGGCATTGTTAAGTTTTAATTTCAAAATTAATTCAGGGATCAGGCTTGGACCAGCTTGAACAAGATGACAACCCAGTTATCGGCCAGTTATATCCAGAAGTGAAGAGTGAGTGAGTCACGTTTGGTTCGAGGATGGCTGCATCCAGCTCACCATGTGGAACTGCTAAGAGAAGGGAGACTCCTACTACAAACTGAGTGTTTGGGAGATACAGATAAAATATCGTTTATTATTATGGTATGAATGACTATTTTAAAAAAAATCTGGATAAATAAATCTTATGTCTTTCTTCAGTGTTAAAACAATAAGCAAAATATGTCACAAAAATTGACTCCAACCAATGGCACTAAATGTTGCTCTTGTTTAAATGCCCACATTCTTCCAAACTTCCTCTTTGCACATAAACAGTGTCAGGATTCTTCTACTTTGTTCTCCCATTTTCATAAAGAAGAAATCATGGTGCTATAGGAGAAGGACTATTGGGAAGATAATTTGACCACTTCTCTCAGTCTTCTGCTCAGTTTTCATTCTTCTTGCTGAATTGATCGATGATCCTGTGAGGAAGGACAGTTTTCTCCTGGGTCTTAGGTATGCGCTGGCTGGTGGCTTTCTCCTCCTGCTCCCATCCCGTAAGCGTGAGCCTAGGGCAGGGGTCCAGGGACATCTAGGAGACAAGGTAGGAATGTGATAGTTTGCCCTGCTCTTTGAGCTAAACAGAAACAAAGCAGATTCTCCTTTCAGTAGATTTGGGAAGACTTGTATGTTAGAAGTCCTATTTTCATATAGGTCTCAGTTGCATTTTCGATTTCAACTCTGTCAATATTAAATCTATTTTCCACTTTGATCTTAAATCATATCTGAAGAGAGGGTTTGATTTGTTAGCCTTAATAGACCCCCAAACAAGGTACATGAGCTAGAAAACCTTTTGAAATGGACCCAAACATCCATTTCGGAAACAAACTAACAAGCTTAACTTATTAGATTTATGTCAGGTTTTTCCAGTTTCAGAGGTGGAAGCCATCCATTGTTCACTGGTGACAGATTTATTTTTCAATTGGCACAGGCTTGTGTGCCAGAAACAAGGCTTTGCTGCTGATTTTGACCTAAGTGGTACGGCTGAGAAAGAAATCAAATCACCAAGAAAAGAAAGGCGCTTAGTACTAGAAAAGACTGGCGTCTATAAAGGCCCAACTTCCATTAAAAAAAAAAAGAAAAATGTTCTTAGTGTTTTTGAGCAGTAAAAACCATGTTGGCTTCCTCTAATGCAACGTTTGTTTGAAAGATTCCTAGACCAAGAGTATCAGTATCACCCAGGAGTTGTTTGAGATGCTAATTTTCTAGTTTTGTCCCCAGACGTTCTGATTTAGTGGGTGTAGAGTGGAGCTCAAGGATTTGGGGGGATGTGATTTTGGTTTGAACGTTAACTTTATAATTCTGATCTTGATATAACCTTGATCGCTAGTTTATTAGGCAAGGCAAGATAATGTTCAAATTTCATTTTCCTCCTGAAAATTAAAGTATAATGGCATTGAGATCTGGGAATTTCACTTTTGTTATTTTACTTCTCAAAAATCCTTATTATTGTATCTTTAAAAAAATATTTATTTATTTATTTGACTGCGTTGGGTCTTACTTGTGGCACACAGACTCTCTAGCTGTGGTGCCCAGGCTCAGTAGTTGCAGCATATGTGCTTAGTGCTACAAGGCAGGTGGGATATTAGTTCCCCCCCAGGGATCAAACCAGAGTCCCCTGAATTGCAAGGCTGATTCTTAAAAACTGTACCACCAAGCAAGTCCCTCCGTGTATCTTTATGATAATATATGGGTTTCACAGATAGCTCAGTGTAAATAATCTGCTTGCCAATGTAGGAGACACAAGAGATGCTGGTTCAATCCCTGTGTCAGGAAGATCCCCTGGAGGAGGAAATGGCAACCCGCTCCAGTATTCTTGCCTGGAAAATTCTATGGACAGGGAAGCCCAGCAGCCTTCTCTGGAGTCACAGAGAGTTGGACACAATTGAACAAGCACACATGAGGACATAATGATAACATATGGACTTGATAAATTACCTTGGCCGAAGTTGTGTTTGAAAATTCACTGAGTATAATTTAAGATGCGAAATAGATTGGGGAGTAGGCACTTACCCTCAGGCACAGTTGAATTGATTTAACCTATGTACTTTTCTGGTCCATTCTAGTGCCATGTTGAGGTAAAAGCCAGGGCTCAACAGCAGTGCCCGAACCATAGAAGAGCAGGCACTGGTAGTGGGGTGGCAGTCGCAGGATGGCAGCAGGACTACATGGCTCATTGGTGGCCTTGTTGGTGCCCTGGGTAGGCCGCCTCCAAATGTAGCTCAATGCCATGTTAACTATTCTGAATTAAAATTACTCAAGAAATAGCCAATGCAAGAGGGACACGCTGACTCTCCATTTCCCTGCAAGCAGGAAGTAAATTTCTCATGCATCCAATGGTAGAAGGACACCCTTACCCCTAAAGACAGGGAATTTGGAGCTAGAAGTCTATCTAAACAAACCTTGCTACTTCCTTAATTGCCCACCACCCCATGGCCAAACTCTGTTTCCTTTACTCACTAGGCACCCAAAATATAAGCTTCTTTTGTCATGTCAGTTCCTCACAAATTTACTGTTTCTTTATTTAAAAAGTATAAAAATTGCATCTTTGGCCAGTTTTTTAGGTCTAATTTCTGTGGGATTTCCATGTGTATGAATTAAAACTGTTTTTTTTTTTTTTCCCCTGTTAATTTGTGTTAGGTCAGTTATTCTACCCATAGGAACTTAGAAGAGGGTAAGGGGAATTTCCTTCTCCCCGACAGCCCTCCTCCCCTGAGAGATCAGGGGACTGGTCCACGGTGTGTTGGCCCTGGATTGAGAGAAGCTTGTTGTCCTAGACTTGATATTTCCAAAATGAAATGACTCTTCTACCCCTTCAAGGGAACAGTGTCAGGAAGGCACTTTCTGCCATCTCCCAAGTCCTCCTAATCTACATGTCCACAAAGGAGGCTTAGGCACTTATACATTAGGTGCTATTTTGCTCAGTTTGTGTGGCTCCACCTCCTCCCAGCTCACTTGAGCTCTGCCTTCCCACAGGCCATTTTTGTGAGCAAAAAAGGTTTGCTGGGCTCCTGCTATTAGGGAGGAAATTCTTGAGCCTTCCCATGTAACTTGTGGTTTGTGGACCACCAGGAGCAGCAGCATCACCTGGGATCTTCTCAAAAACCAGAATCTTGAGCCTCACCCTAAAGCCACAGAATCAGAACTTATTTTTTAACCCAACATTGAGGTTGTAAATATTCCATTACCATTTCAGAAGCNGTGTGGCTCCACCTCCTCCCAGCTCACTTGAGCTCTGCCTTCCCACAGGCCATTTTTGTGAGCAAAAAAGATTTGCTGGGCTCCTGCTATTAGGGAAGAAATTCTAGAGCCTTCCCATGTAACTTGTGGTTTGTGGACCACCAGGAGCATCAGCATCACCTGGGATCTTCTCAAAAACCAGAATCTTGAGCCTCACTCTAAACCCACAGAATCAGAACTTATTTTTTAACCCAACATTGAGGTTGTAAATATTCCATTACCATTTCAGAAGCACTGATTTATATTTTCCCAGACTTCCAAGATAATAAAATTATATGGGATGAGTTTTAAAAATTTAGATTCCCAAGATCCATCCTATGGATTCAGAATCTTGAAAGGAGAACACTAGAGAAATATGAGAAACACTAGAAGCCCTTTGCTCACAGTCTAGAGCAGCTGTTCTTAAGCTTTAATGTGTATTCATATTCCCCAGAAATCTTGCTAACTTGCAGGCTCAGATTTAGTAGGCTTCAGTTGGGGCCTGAGTTCTGCAGCAGTCTCAAGCTGCTGAACCACAGGCAGTGCTCAGTAAGGTCAGAACATCAGGGCTCATGTGTATGAAGCAGTGAGTAGATTTGTAGTGTGTCTCATTTGTCTGCCTATTGAACACTCTTGGATATGATGTCCTAAGGTCTAGCTTTACAGAGAGCTGCTGCTGCTGCTAAGTCGCGTCAGTCGTGTCCGACTCTGTGCGACTCCATAGACTGTAGCCCACCAGGCTCTCCAGTCCCTGGGATTCTCCAGGCAAGAANGTGAGTAGATTTGTAGTGTGTCTCATTTGTCTGCCTATTGAACACTCTTGGATATGATGTCCTAAGGTCTAGCTTTACAGAGAGCTGCTGCTGCTGCTAAGTCGCGTCAGTCGTGTCCGACTCTGTGCGACTCCATAGACTGTAGCCCACCAGGCTCTCCAGTCCCTGGGATTCTCCAGGCAAGAACACTGGAGTGGGCTGCTATTTTCTTCTCCAATGCATGAAAGTGAAAAGTGAAAGTGAAGTTGCTGAGTCATGTCCGACTCTTCGTGACCCCATGGACTACAGCCTACTAGGCTCCCCCCTTCATGGGATTTTCCAGGCAAGAGTACTCGAGTGGGTTGCCATTGCCTTCTCCGTTATAGAGAGCATGTTAAGTCTTTTGGGGGGCTAGTTTAAAACATTGTTCTCCAACTCAAATTTATAAATAATACAAGTGTTATTTTGATCTCCATATGTTTGACTCCTCAGTCTATTCATAATAGAGTTGACAAGGTGTGTGTGTGTTTTTGTGTATCTGCCTTGGTTTAAACGTTAGGAGGTTTAACAGATGTAATAACACTGTCTGGAACTCATTTCCAAATCCCTATTCTCTACTCATAGTAGCACTAATATTAAACATCTACCATATCATATCTTCCCAATAAATTGTCTACTTTTCCTATAAAGGCACCACCACATGAGCTAAGATTTTTGCTAGCTGCTTATGAGGCCAGCTGTAATGTGGTCAATATCTGTCTCAGAAGGGAGAAATAAACATTTGACAACATTTTGCAAGTCCTTTATGGAGTGAAAGATTCCAACGAGAAATTCATGCAAGAGGAAGTGTGTGAAGTCACTAAGTTGTGAATCCCCAGGCTGTGCTGATGGCACAATTTTGGAGAATCTAAAGTAGGTGAAAATCCAAAGAATAGGTATAAGATTTTTGTATAGAAGTATTTGCTGAGCACTGGTATAATATGTGCCTGAAAGCTCAAGGAAACAAATGCTTTGGAAAAAATATAGGCATTTTGTGAAACAAAGGAAAAGTACATTTCTTTCTTTCTTTTTTTTTTTTTTTTGGAAAGAGGAACTTGTTTGGAATAAACATTTTGATGGGCAGGGGACTTTTCTATATCAGGTTCCATCTTTCAGAAAAGCAATGAGAGTAAAAGCTTTAGAGAGAAAATGAGTCATAACCCAGTGATATTGAAATTGTACAATAGAGCTTTTTTAAAAATTGTACAATAGAACTTTTTTTTTTAAAGTAGGATTCTTGTTTGTTTTGGAAACTTGTCAAAGATATTCTTCAGTTATTTTCTAAGCCAGTTTTTGTTGTTATTACTATTTTTATTCAGGTATTTTTTTGTCTTGAATATTAGGAGACACAGACTGAAAGCTCAGAAACAATCAGTGGTATATGGCCCTTACTGGGGGAAAAGAAAAAAGAAAACTCCAAATGAAATATAGAAATGAAAGCCTCAACACTGATAAGAGGGTTAATGAATAGTAAGCAGCTGGTAACAGAATCATGTACTTACCAAGAAAGTAGAAATAGGGTAGCCGAGAATGGAGAAACTTTTTGAGCTAGTTCCTTATATGAGATAAAATCAGTCTTTATATCTTTAGACTTTGAGTTTTATGAAATTGTAGGTATATAGGNATGAATAGTAAGCAGCTGGTAACAGAATCATGTACTTACCAAGAAAGTAGAAATAGGGTAGCCGAGAATGGAGAAACTTTTTGAGCTAGTTCCTTATATGAGATAAAATCAGTCTTTATATCTTTAGACTTTGAGTTTTATGAAATTGTAGGTATATAGGCAATGGCACCCCACTCCAGTACTCTTGCCTGGAGAATCCCAGGGACGGGGAAGCCTGGTGGGCTGCCGTTTATGGGGTCGCACAGAGTCATAATCGACTTAGCAGCAGCAGCAGCATTGTACCTTAAGAAATAAACAACTTCCAGAAGGGGGCACTCCTACACTCTGGGATAACTGCAGAGCTAGGGAGGACAAAGACACTTCTCTAGCAAGGACTCAGCCCATGAGAAGCCAGACTCCTTGTTGACTGTAGCCCTCCCACCTTCCCGTGCCTTCCAGTGCAAGTGCTGACCTGTTGCTGTGCCAGGACTTGCAAGTAACTCACCATGGTGGCAGACCCCAAATTGCAGTTCTTGGATGATCCTGAGTAAGCCTGTTTTTTGCTGGAGAAATACCTGGTAGTCTATTAGTTTCAGGTCAGCAATACCTAGGGGTTATTTACTTTTTAAAATTTTCTTGAATGTCATTTATGTTAAAATTCAATGTTATTAAATTATTAAATAAATGATTTCTTAAGAGTTTACAAAAAGAGATACAGGGAACAGGTATTTATTAAGCACTGTGAAGGTAATTTGACATTTTTTTTTTTAGTTGCACAGAATCCATTATCCCTTCCTGACTATATCTCATTTCCTAGTAGGAAAATAATTCTTCCTGACTATATGTAGACTCTCTAGGTTGGTAATTCCACAGTCTTCTATCATGGAAGATTAATCAGAAGTGCTCTCTCAGGAATTTGAATCTCTAGCAACTGATGCAAGTCTGAGCATGAATGTTTGGAAATTATTCCCTCCCTGCTGTCCCTTGACAAGACTTTTAGGCAGTGATACTTTTTCTGTTGAGTCTTACCTCCTTTTTTTTTCCCATTTTCTAGAGCCTCCACTGTTTCTGCTTAGTCCCAAACCTGATCCTTTCAGTTTTCTCAATCAGTTTTTTCAATTTAGCATCTCTACCTTGTCACCCTTCAGTTCAGTTCAGTTGCTCAGTTCAGTTCAGTCGCTCAGTAGTGTCCAACTCTTTGCCACCACATAGACTGCAGCATGCCAGGCTTCCCTATCACCAACACCCTGAGTTTACTCAAACTCATGTTCATTGAGTTGGTGATCCCATCCCACCATCTCATCCTCTGCCGTCTCCTTCCCTGACTGCCTTCAGTCTTTCCCAGCTTCAGGGTCTTTTCAAATGAGTCAGTTCTTTGCATCAGATGGCCAAAGTATTGAAGTTTCATCTTCAGCATCAGTCCTTCCAATGAATATTCAGGACTGATTTCCTTTAGGATGGACTGGCTGGATCTGCTTGCTGTCCAAGGGACTCTCAAGAGTCTTCTCCAACACCACTGTTCAGAAGCATCAGTTCTTCAGTACTCAGATTTCTTTAGAGTCCAACTCTCACACCCACACATGACTACTGGAAAAACCATAGCTTTGACTAGATGGAACTTTGTTGGCAAAATAATGTCTCTACTTTTTAATAAGCTGTCTAGGTTGGTCATAACTTTTCTAGCTGTCACCCTTATGCCCTAACTGTTCTTCCAGTTAATTCCCTTTTTCATAAATTAGCCTTTGGAGGGGTGCAAACTTTATTATTCCAAAACATGCTTCTTTGGCATAAGGGTTGTTTATGCTGATTATTGGGTTTATATCACTAGACAGAAGAGCCTGGTAGGCTACAGTGTATAGGGTCACAAAGAGTCAGACACACAGGACTGAAGCAACTTAGCATGCATGTAGGTGCCAATTATTAAAAAAAAAAAAAGTAGAGGAGAGAAGCTCTGAAAATCAAGTAGAAATTACTCTTTTGTAAGAGCAATTTGCATTTATAAGAGAAATCTCCATTTCTAAGGGTGTCTCCCTCTGTGTACCAGAGAGATGGACTAAATCTGTCCGCACTCTTTTGGATGGAGAAGGCCTGGACTTAAACCTGCATAACAATCGTATCCTTGTTTACTGTGTTCTTCCTGAAAATCTTTGTGTGTGCTCAGTCAAGGAGGAGGCAGTGGCATCCCACTCCAGTACTCTTGCCTGGAAAATCCCATAGATGGAGGAGCCTGGTGGGCTGCAGTCCTTGGGGTCGCACAGAGTCGGACATGACTGAAGTGACTTAGCAGCAGCAGCAGCAGAGACGTAAAAGCAAATTGAGATTTGCTAAGTTCTTTATGATTTGCTACATTTAGGACTGAAACATGCACTGTAAGGGCAACTACAAGTTAAAAACAAGAGGCTTAATTCTCTCTGTAAAAAAGAAGTGAAAATTTCTGACTTGCCCTGTCTTCTGATATTTACTTTAGAATATTTATAATTATAAATTCTCCTGTGTCGCTTTGAAATGTGTGTAAATCTTTTTAAAAGCTCAGTAAACCTCTGGAAAGCTTTATGATACAGGAATGTCTTTCTCAAGGACCTATGAGCCATCTCTGAAATGTTATCACCACAAAGGATAGAGCCCGTTTCCCAGTTTCTTTGGGTGGTCAGGAGTCAACTTTAGTGGGAGCCTTGCTCACCTTACAAGACTACCTCCTATTACAAAGACTTGAGTAATCACAAAGATTTTTTCACTAGAGAAAACCAGTTCGCTAAAACAGATGGTCACCCCAAATACCAAGTGAATTTATAGTGACCTATGTGTGACACAGGGTGCTTCATGTTCTTTCTTCAGAACTAGTTGTTTATCTTGAAAATATTGATGTAATGGAGAGTATTTGCTTGGCTATATAAAAGGGTAAGATTTTTTTTCTGTCTTTGCAAATTTCTTAGCAGATTGATTGTGAATGTGCATATCACATTCTGATTTAACCCTTATGGAAGAAAATTGTTTCTTTTCTCTTCTACCTTTGTGGAGAGGATTTTTAGGTTGGGAGGAGGTTTTGGTTTTAGCTATCTTTCCCTAAAACTATGTGAAATAGATAATAACATTTCTAGAGTCTCAGAATTTTATTAAAGATTAATTATATGGCATATTGAGAAAAGAAAAAAAGACACACGAGAAATATTTCAAGATAAATTTTTGTCAGTTCCCTAAAATAATTTTGATTAAAAATAGTCCTTTAAATAAATCCTCTTAAAATTAAATACATTTAATGTACATATTTTTTGGTGTGTCCTATTATTTGTTTATTCTCAGAGAAGAAGATCTGTGTCTTTACTATAATAAATAGCTTAGTACTGACAAGTTTTTTTATTCCTTTTTTGTACCATCAATCCTATACTTGTGTATTAGGTAACTTATTATCTCATAAATTCCAAAAATACTTTCAGAACAATCTAATTATTTTGGTATTTAATGTCTGCTTACTTAGCTTGTTAGTATCCTTCTGGGATAAATTTATTATAGAGAAAGTCTTTGAGATAAAGGCTGTTACTTAGCTCCAGGAACAGATATAGTTTCTAAATATGGAATGCAGAGGTCAATAGGCCATCTGTTTTAGCCTATAGTCTTTTAAGTGTCAGTACTAGCCATCATGATAGTTTATTTACTTCTGATAGGTTTTGGGTTTTTCAGTTCAGTTCAGTCACTCAGTCGTGTCCGACTCTTTGCGACCCCATGAATTGCAGCACTCGAGGCCTCTCTGTCTATCACCAACTCCCGGAGTCCACCCAAACCCATGTCCATTGTGTCAGTGATCCCATCCAACCATTTTATGCTCTGTCATCCCCTTCTCCTCCTGCTCTTAATCTTTCGCAGCATCAGGGTCTTTTCCAATGAGTCAGCTCTTCGCATCAGGTGGCCAAAGTATTAGAGTTTCAGCTTCAACATCAGTCCTTTCAATGAACACCCAGGACTGATCTCCTTTAGGATGGACTGGTTGGATCTCCTTGCAGTCCAAGGGGCTCTCAAGAGTCTTCTCCAACACCACAGTTCAAAAGCATCAATTCTTTGGCACTCAGCTTTCTTTATAGCCCAACTCTCATATCCATACATGACCATTGGAAAAACCATAGCCTTGACTAGACAGACCTTTGTTGGCAAGTTAATGTCTCTGCTTTTTAATATGCTGTCTAGGTTGGTCAAAACTTTCCTTCCAAGGAGTAAGTGTCTTAATTTCGTGGCTGAAATCACCATCTGCAGTGATTTTGGAGCCCAGAAAAACAAAGTCAGCTACTGTTTCCACTGTTTATCCTGCCATGAAGTGATGGGACCGGATGCCCTGATCTTAGTTTTCTGAATGCTGAGCTTTGGGTTTTTAGACAGTCTCAAATGTACATTATATGACCCATTTGACAGCTGGTCTGTTTTCTCTTTAGTGATGTTGACCTGTAAGGACAATGAAAAGAAAAGGAAAAAAAAAAAAAGTAGCTAATTTCTACAGTAGGAACAAAGATTAAATAAACAGGAAGTTATTTTATTGACGTTTTGCATTTACTCTTATTCTGAAAAGACCCAATGTTATTTTCTAAAAAAGAGATGAATGATCAAAGCACTTTGAGATAAACTGTTACTATGTGAAAGTGTCCTGTCTTCACACTCAGTTGCTTCAGCTGTGTCCAACTCTCTGCGACACCATGGACTGCAGCCTGCCAGGGTCCTCTGTCCATGGGATTCTCCAGTCAAGAATACAGGAGTGGGGTGCCATTCCTTCCTGTCAGGGATCTTACTGACCCAGGAATCAAACTCATGTCTCCTGCATTGCAAGCAGATTTTTTATTGCTGAGCCACTATAGAAGCCAAAAATGTCAACTAATGAATTAATTTGAAAAAAAAAAAAAAAGTGAATTCTGTGTGTAAGGATAACAGTGCTGCTGCTGCTACTGCTAAGTCTATTCAGTCCTGTCCGACCCTGTGCGACCCCATAGACGGCAGCCCACCAGGCTCCCCCATCCCTGGGATCCTCCAGGCAAGAACACTGGAGTGGGTTGCCATTTCCTTCTCCAATGCATGGAAGTGAAAAGTGAAAGGAAAGTCGCTCAGTCGTGTCCGACTCTTCGCGACCCTATGGACTGCGGCCCACCAGGCTCCTCTGTCCATGGGACTCTCCAAGCAAGAGTACTGGAGTGGGGTGCCATCACCGTCAATAGCCACTTAAAAAAAAATTATGTACAATAATTTATAAAGGGATCCACATTAAGCAAAGTGTTAATTTCTTACCTAATATTTAACCCTTATAATAAATAATAGTAAATACAAGTTGAAAGAAAATAAAAGTTAAGAAGGTGAAACAAAGTAACAGGTTTTAATATAGTAGAGAGGTGAGATCTTGGTTATATTCATTTGGATTAAATTCTGAAGTTTTAGTGGCTTGTGTGCTCAATGATAAAGAATCCTCCTGCAAGTACAAGAGACATAGGAGACACGGGTTGGATTCCTGGGTCAGGAAGATCCCCTGGAGAAGGAAATAACCTCACCCCAGTACTCTTGCCTGGAGAATTCCATGGACAGAGAAACCTGTCAGCTACAGTCCATGAGGTTGCAAAGAGTCGGACATGACTGAGTGACTAAGAGTACCTATGTGCTGTGTCTATGGGGATGTGATGTTTGCCTTCCTCAGGCAAAATTTGATGAAAACAAAGACATCTCTAAACAGCTGCCTGATTTTGGACTGTGACTGACCAATTTAGGAAAGAACTGTTGTTCTTAATCAGAACAGACATTAGTCTCTTTCTCATGCAAATGATTATTTCTAACAGCACTTTGAGTCATAATTCAGCTAAGGATTGATTCTGATTGTATGTGGTTGCTAGGAAACACCCTTCTCTGAATGTGGGTGAAAAGATACTTCTTCACTCTGCAGAATTTTTAGAATGATGGATATTAAATTTTAAGATGATGCATGAATTAAACATTTTTTAAAAATTGGAGATAAAAGGTTTTGCTTTCTTTGAAAGATTTAGGTGTGTAAAGAGTTGCTGGCTTAACTTTTAAACTAAAATATATACATTTCAAAATTGAAATTTCAGCAGGAAATTTCCTCTACATGGCAGTGTTTTTGCTATGCATCCACAAACGTGATAGGATATTAATTAGCATGTTGTTAGAGTGTAAGGGATTTTAATAGCCTAACTGGAAGGGCGCCCACATGTCCCTGGAAAATTATAAGGAGCAATTCGCAAGCTGTAACTGATAACCAGATGGATAAGTATGAAGTTAATGTTGTTTCTTCTGGGACCAGAATGTCAAAATGAATATATAATTAGGCTACTGAGCAACTTTTAGAAACACAAATCAAAAAATAAATCAAGGAGCCATTTTAAGAACAGTTAAATGGAATAAAGCCATCTTAATATTAAAATAAAGGCAAAAGGGGTGAAGCTTTGGAATTAATGGATAGAATACAAATATAAATATTTGACCACTATACCTACTTAAATAGAATATGTGAAACTTAATTGTCTGTCATTAGGTATTTGAAGCTGATATAAAACTTAGTGAAATAGGTTCCATACCTAGAAATTAACCAAAGGGAAAATTATCTTGGTAAGTATAACAATTGGCTAAGCAGTAATAGTCATTCTGGTTGAGAAAAATATACTATTGTTGTTTCTTTGAATCTTATAAAAGAGAAGAATTTATTTGAAATTTATATCAATAATTATTTATTAACTGCTCTGAGGACAGAGGTGATTGAAACCTCTGTATACTCTAAGATCATAACATTTCCTGGAGGTGGTTGAAGTAACTTGTAAAATTAGGACACAGAGTCCTCTAATTTTATACAGTAATTTTGGGAGTTTAGTGTGTTTATAAAATAGCATATTATATTTTTCAAGAAATTTATTCTTAATTCTCATCTTTAAAAAAAATTCTCTATATGTTACTTGTCTTAACTCATTGATTTGAAGCAATAAAATACATTTTTTTGTTTCCATGCTGATTGTAGTATCATTTCTTGTACAATGGAGAACTTGAGATACAAACACACACACATATTTTGATAGGTAGCTTTTTTAAAAAAAATTGTTATTGGAGTGTAGTTGATTTACAATGGTGTGTTAGTTTCTGCTCTACAACAAAATGAGTCAATTATACATATATCCCTCTTTTTTAGATTTCCTTCCCATTTAGATTGCTGTATATCATTGAGTTCCCTGTGTTATACAGTTGGTGCTTAGTCACTAAGTTGTGTCTGATTCTTTAGTGACCCCATGGACTATAGTCCACCAGGCTCTCTGTCCAAAGGATTTCCCAGGCAAGAGTACTGGAGTAGATTGAAACATATGCATTGCCATATATAAAATTGGATAGCCAGCAGAAATTTGCTTTATGATTCAGGGAACTCAAATCCAATGCTCTGTGTTAACCTAGATGGGTAGGAAGGGGTGGGAGACGGGAGGGAGGTTTAAAAGAGAGGGGACATGGATATACCTATGGCTGATTCATGTTGATATATGGCAGAAACCAATACAATACTGTAAAGCAATTATCCTCCAAGTAAAAAAAAAAAAAAAAAAGTGGGCTGCCATGTTATTCTCCTTGGAGGAGAAGAAGAGAGGATCTCCCCAACCTAGGGATTGAACCCATGTTTCCTGTGTTGGTGTATTCTTTACCACTGAGCCACCAGGGAAGCCTGTGCTATCCATGTAGATTCTCATTAGTTATCAGTTGGTATATAGTAGTGTATATATGTCAGTCCCAACCTCCCAGTTTGTTATACCTTCCTCCTTCCCACCTTGGAAACCATGTTTAATCTTTACATCTGTGACTCTGTTTCTGCTTTGATACTAAGTTCATCTGTACCATTTTTCTAGATTCCACATATAACTGATATTAGATGATATTTACTTTTGTTTTTCTGACTTAACTCCACTCTTTATGACAATCTGTAGGTTCATTCATGTGTCTGCAAATGGCACATGAAATATCTGAAATATTCTTTTTTTATGGCTGAATAACACTCCATTGTATATATGTACCACATCATCTTTATCCATTATTCTATGGATAAACATTTAGGTTGCTTTGTGTCCTGGCTCTTGTAAACAGTGTTGCAGTGGACATCACACTGCCTAAATAACTAGTGATCTCCAAAAATGAATGTCCAAGATGAAAAAGAATAATTATATTGCTTTTGAGATGATAAAGATATTTGGATGTACAAGATTATGGCTAACGGCTTGATCTGTAGCTTGATCTGTCATTCAAAGCTGAGTTTAAATCTAAGATCCACCAATTAATGTTGCTATGCCTTTGGGCAAATATCTATTAAATAATCAGTTTCCTCATCTGCAAATTGGGTAAATAGAATCTTGGTTATAGAGATGCCATAAAAGTTAAATGGAAAATGAATATAAATTATTCAGGAGATTGTTTATCCCATGGTAAGAATTCTGGAAGAAGCACAAGCTGGAATCAAGATTGCTGGGAAAAATATCAACAACCTCAGATATGCAGATGACACCACCGTTATGGCAGAAAGTGAAGAGGAAGTAAAAAGCCTCTTGATGAAAGTGAAAGAGGAGAGTGAAAAAGTTGGCTTAAAGCTCAACATTCAGAAATCGAAGATCATGGCATCTGGTCCCATCACTTCATGGGAAATAGATGGGGAAACAGTGGGAACAGTGTCAGACTTTATTTTTCTGGGCTCCAAAATCACTGCAGATGGTGACTACAGCCATGAAATTAATAGACACGCCTTGGAAGGAAAGTTATTACCAACCTAGATAGCATATTAAAAAGCAGAAACATTACTTTGCCAACAAAGGTCCATCTAGTCAAGGCTATGGTTTTTCCTGTGGTCATGTATGGATGTGAGAGTTGGATTATGAAGAAAGCTGAGTGCAGAAGAATTGATGCTTTTGAACTGTGGTGTTGGAGAAGACTCTTGAGAGTCCCTTGGACTGCAAGGAGATCCAACCAGTCCATCCTAAAGATCAGTCCTGGGTGTTCATTGGAAGGACTGATGCTGGGAGGGATTGAGGGCAGGAGGAGAAGAGGACAACAGAGGATGAAATGGCTAGATGGCATCACTGACTCATGGACGTGGGTTTGGGTGGATTCTAGGAGTTGGTGATGGATAGGGAGGCCTGATATGCTGCAATTCATGGGGGTCGCAAAGAATTGGACATGACTGAGTGACTGAACTGAACTGAACTGACGAATGTAGTAACTGTTGATTATTACGATCGGTTTATATAAGCATCAGCTAAAATTTCTGGGAAATTGGATGCATTGCATTTCTGTCATGGTATGCCTTCTTCAAAGCATCATCATTTTTTATTTGATCTTTTAATTCTATGCTTTGGTACTTTTTAGGTCTGTTACTTTTCAACTTGTCAGTTCCTTTTTTACATTATAACATATTAAGTTGACCTTACTATGCCAAAGAACTAACTACAAAAACCGAGCATTGCTAGTTTAAAATTCTTACCAGAGGCAAGCCAGAAATTTTGCTACATCACCCTCTTCCTATATGTAGAGAATCAAGAACTTAAGTTCCCCTCTTGTACCAGCATGACTGGTTCAGTAGTAACAGTATTTCCCTTTTATCAACAGTACTGTACTCTTAAATGTCATCAGTCTTGTCCATTTCTGCTTTTGAGAAACCAGTATCCACATTAAAAACAAACTTTTTAAGATACAAATTTCAATCCTTGGAAACGTGTTTTGCAGAGATTTAGACTAAACACTGATTTAGCATTTTACATAGTTAAGGTTTCAGTTTTCCTCTTCATACATATTAAATGTTTTCTCAGTTTTCTGTTTGTCTTTTTAAATATATTTAATTAACATCAACAATTCACTAATTGTGAGCTGAACTAGACATATTAGTCCCTTTTCTTAATATAGATGAACAACCATATATAAAGTATTGTAAAAATGCAATGTTTTTAAAGTATTTACATTCACTGGAGGAAGGCATTTGAAAATTAATGTAAATAAGTGCAATACATTTTATATACTTCCTAACTGAGCTTCCAGTTTTCCGATCTTCTGCTCTTCTGCATCCCATGTTCCATCACATCTTTGCCACTGAGCTTACTCTTATTCTTAAAGACTAACTTGCACAGATATGAGAAATGAAACTTGGTTTCTTCCCAGGGAATTTTTGGTGAGAAGTGGGTTAGGTAAGATAGGACTAAACAGGCCTAGAGTGAAACACATCTCAGAGAAGACGAGGTAGTAGATAATTTAGGAAGTGCACTGAAGCTGAGACTTTAAACCCATGAATAAAATTGATACTTTGACTCAAAGACTACTTTCATTCCCTGCTCTGATCTGGGACATGCCCTCTTGAAGTAAACTTGCAGGCTTGGTGCAAACATGCATTGTATTAGCAGTTAAAACTGTTCTTAACACTCTTCAGCTGAGCCCCTCCTCCTTCAGTCAACATTTCCCCTAACCCTTCCAACCAAGACCAATAGCTCAGGTGTTGGCTGTTAGTTTCCCTGAAGCTTCTAGAATGTCCTTTGGTGTTGAGATCCTTAGACATTCTTTCATTCCCATCGAACACCAATTTGCTCAGGTGTTGGTTGTTTTTAGTTTTTCTGATGCTGCTAGGACCTCATTTCACATTGAGAGACTTAGAAGTTCTTTCATTCCCTGTAGAGAAGATGGAGGTAATTGAACGCTGGGCAAGTGGGTTTTTCCATGTCGGCCAAGTCAGCCACTGCAGAGGCTTTGGTGAAAACTCCCTGAGAGTGAGGCACAGACTTGTGAATTTCGTGTGAGAGTCAGGGCTGAGATGGGGCCGCCTCAGCTGGGGAGAACCACTGACTGCTCACCAGGCTGGACCCAGCACAAGTCAAACCAATTTGGTTCCAAAGGCCAGCAGGGCTAGCAGAGCCCAGCATGACAAAAGGTAGTGTGTTGTGGTGGATACCACATGAATAATTACTATGACCTTTATAATATCTTTCACTTTTTTTCAAATGGTCTTATGTATTTTTGTCTTCTATGTTAATTGAGTACCCCTTGTCAGTTTCCATGTAAAGCCATGTTGAGAATTTTCCCTTATCAGAGTGACATTGAAAATACAGATAGCTTTGGTGTCTTTGTGATACCAAAATGTCTTGTCTGTGAGCATAGTTTATATCTCTGTGTATTGATATGCATATGGATTTCTGGTTCTGGTCCACAGAATTGTATCAAGGCACTTGATATATATTACACATTTATTTATGTATACGTTGTATGCATTATATATTTATAATATCATCATGCATGTATTTATTTATATAAAACCACTGTGTTCCAAGCGAAGCAGTGGTAGGGTGTCGTCCTAGAAATTCTGTTTGAATTACGCCATCTTTTTGCCAGAATCCCAGTGAAATCATTCTTAATTTTTATTTTCTGAGCTGATTCTTTGAAATACTTAATTTTGCAACCAAAATATTGCTTCAGAGTGTTTTGAAAAGTAATTATTTGGATGGATTATGTGAAGCTTAATAATTTTAAGAAATAATGTGCAGAGAATAGCATCTTTAGAGACTTTGGTTAATAGTAAAATAAGAAAATATTGTTAAATGCATAAAATGCTTTTTATAAAGATTAGTAAATATTTAAGGTAGAAGCAGATAATGTGAAACTATAATTTTGATGATGAATATTTCTGAGAGTCATGTGTTATACATATGGCATTATTTGTGCTTGCATCATTAAATGACATTTTGGATTCTGAAATGAAGAAAATTACTACTTAATACATCTTTGTTTCAAGTTCCAGTTCAAACGATTCATCCTTTGTCATCAAAGTAATAATAATAACATTACATACACAACTTGGAGAACTGGTTAAGCCATTTTATTTTTTTTTAATTTCTTTTTTTTTATATTTTAGTTTGTTTAGCTTTACAATACTGTATTCATTTTGCTATACATTGACATGAATCAGCCACGAGTGTACACGAGCTCCCAATCCCAACCCCCAATCTCCCTCTTTTCTTTCCCCAGAAATGTCCATTTCTAGAGATAAAGAAAATTTTTGTTTCTGTAAATGTTTCATTTAACTTTTGATTAAGAACACAGTGAGACTGCTTTTAATAGAATATATACAGCCTCATATATCATGATTTTAAAATTTTATCAACTTCTGTGCCAACAAGTAGTCATAATCAATAAAATTCAGTCTCTATTATCTTTTGTTTTATCCCGTTTACTTCTCTTATTCTTTGGTATTTAATTAAACCAGGTTCTTGTTGATTAATTTAATTTGGTAATTTATACTTCTGAGTTTATCTGGCTGTAAACAAAATGGGTGATTGGAATGTATCTTGTTGGTTCTTCTGACAGTCCATTTTCAGAGACTCTGCCCTCTTTCAGGTGATTGATTTGGCCATCACAATCGTATATGCAAAAGAACTCCTGGGATGTATGTTGATCCATTGTTTTATGCTGCTCAGTGATCAGTTGCCTGTTCGATTGGACACTGTGCTTGTTATTTTCATGGAAATTTCTTGCTTGGCTCTTATGTATGCTCTGTTTCCTCCTGTCTCCACCCATCCATACTCTTTACGTATCTAGGAGTTTAATAAATTAAACTCCAACGTACACATTAGCTGCCGATAGCATTAGGATACAGAAAGTCACAATCAAAACCATTTCTGTAGACCTGTATTAGGAAATGCAGATTGCAGGGAACTTAATGGAAGCATCCTACTTTCTGGAGTCATTTGTTTTGATGAGAGCCTGGGTGTAAATTCAGTGCAAAACACAGACAGCTATTATGCAGTTAATTATGCACAAAGTAAACATGTACAACTGCAAACAGCAAAACGCCACCTAATAATGGATAACTCCAGATTTATGGTATGCATGCCCAATCTGTAAAGGCTTCTACTCATGAATCTAAAATGAATGGAACATTACCTAAATGATCCAGAATGAAGGATTTAATACATCGCTCTACCCTTATTGCTACTTATTTCTTGTCAGCAGATTTTTCATTTTGCTTTAATTTATTGTGCATAAACACTATGCAAATGTTTGGGTCATATTTAAAAACATATGGCTTGTGCTTATGATTACTGGCTAGGCATTTTATTACAAATTACTTGTTAAGCAAATCACTTTCTTAATTATACAGGTTAACATATAATCATTGTGCCCACATGTACTTGTTACATAAAGCTCCACTAAGTAAACATACTGGCCATAATTTAGGTAATATGTTTATGTATCATCCCCCACATGTGTCACTGTTGCTTCCTAATTATTTTCATCCATGCAAATGAAATGTCTTTTGTAATGAGCATTTCAAATTTGGCATCTCCTGCTAGTAGAGAGATTGTTTTGAAATTCAAAATAAATTATATCATTTGATACTTTTTTCTGTCCCTCAAATGAAAATAATTGAAAAGAAACTAAATTTAAATATTAATTTTTTATTCCTCCTTGTTCCAAGAGATTAATATGACAAAAATGCCAGAATTACAAGGTTTTAAAGGATATCTAAATGAATATCTCATAGGTAAGAGAAATTAAAGGTGGGGAGTAATAAAATGTAGGAAGGTTAAGATTAATTTATAAAAAACATGCTGAGAGACTTTTGAGATTAGACAGATTGACCAGCCAATTTATTAGTTAAAACAGAAACACAAAAACCAATGGTTAATGATACAAAAATGTCAAACTAATCCACTGCTTCAGAGAAGCAAATTTACTGTTTGTTCTGAAACTAATGTATGCTGTGCATACTTTTAGAGAAAACACTCCTTAATAAAGAGCCCAGATGTGTCAAAGTGAGTTCATCCATTGTAACAAATGACCACTCTGATGGTAGGTTGATAGTGGGGTTGTATGTGTGGTTGGAGAGAAAGGAAGGGTATGGAAACTCAATACCTTGTACTCAGTTTTGCTGTGAACCAAAATCTGCTCTAAGAAGTTTGATTAAAGACCCAAACAACATTCTCATAATTCATTCTTGTGATAGGCTATAGGTTGTTTCTCATTCTGACTTGTATAAAAGGATAGCATAATTTCAAGCACAGAGTAAAAGCTGCCTCCTGTGGGTCATAAGGAAGGTGATGGGAAATAGGTCATAGGTAGTTTTGTTATGTGATAGTAGAGAATGCCTCATTTAAGCTATTTCTGTAAATTGATATATTTTCCATTTCCTAAATTGATCTATATTACAAACTCTTTACATGGGTCCTAACACATTAGGTCTCCAACTTATACTAAATTCTTTTTTCCCTGTTTTATTTTATATAGTTTCTATTGCTGTTGTTATCCACTTTTCTTTTTAATGTCTGAAAGTGATATATTAGTTGCTTAGTGGTGTCTGACTCTTTGCAGTCTCATGAACTATAGCCTGCCAGACTCCACTGTCCATAGGCTTTCTCAGGCGAGAATACTGGAGTGGGCAGCCATTCCCTCCTGCAGGAGATGTTCCCAACCCAGGCACTGAACCCAGGTTTCCGACATTGCAAGTATATTCTATACCACTTGAGCCACCAGCCCATAATTTTTATTTTACATAGTTTCCATTGCTATTGCTATCCACTTTTCTTTTTAGTGTCTAATGCACCATTAATCCTTCTAAGTATATTTTCTTCTCAAACAATGTAATTTTTATCTTTAAAAGTTTCATTTAGTCTTTTCTGTATTTTCAATGTCTCTTAACATTTACAATATATGGACTACAGCTGTGACTGCTTTAGTGTCCTTTTCTGCTAATTCCAACATCTGTATCAGTTCTTGGTCAATTTTGATTGATGTATTTTTCTTATTATGGGTCGCATTTTCATGCTTCTTTACATGTTTAATAATTTTTATTGAATGCCAAATGATATGATGTCACCTTGCTGTGTAACTTTGTTTTGGGACACAGTTGTGTAACTTAAACATAGCTTTTATTTTTTCCATTTTGCTTTTTCTTTTAGAAAAAAGAACTTTTTGACTGTGTTGTGCAGCAGGTGGGATCTTGGTCCTCTGGGATGGAACCCACATTCCCTGCATTGGAAGCATGGAGTCTTAACCATTGGACTGCCAGGCAAATCCCTCCATTTTGCTTTTTAAAGTTTTCTAAGCAAAACTTTTCTGAGTACTGTACCCCATGCTCCATGAATTATGAAACTGTCCAATCTTACTGAATCAAACAGGTAATATTTCATTTCCTATGTAAATTTCAAGTACTGTCCCCTGCAATCCTTTTGGATGATTCTTTCTCTGGTCTTGAGCAGTTTCCTTAATACTTCTGCTGATCAAAAATCTGTTGATTTAGTCAAAGTATTTGCAGATCTCTGGGGTTCTCTGTGTAGCTTCTCTCTGTGCTTTCCCTGCTTTTGCGTAGTTTCCTTAATACTTGTGTGATCAAAAATATACTATTTAGTTAAGATACCTGCAGATATCTGGAGTTTCCTGTGTAGCTTCCTTCTGTGCTTTGCCCTTCCTTCGTCTCCATGGATACTCAGCTCTATCTTTTTCATCAGGGAGTGTGACTGGATTCCAGCTCCTTGCACTGTCTTGGGCATTTTCTCAAGGCAATAAGCTGTGAAAATAATTAATAATTGGGTTTATCTTGCTTTCTTTTCTCTCAGGGATCATTGTCCTTTATTGTGTCATATCTGGTGCTTTGAAGAAGGTTGTTTAATGTGGGTTTTTTTTTTGATAGATTTGTGTGTATGTGTGTATATATATGTGTGTAGTGGTGAAAAAAAAAAAAAAAAAGAAATCCAGTCTCTGTTTCTCTATCATGTCAGAACAGAAGTCAGTATATATAGTTTTATTTATGTGATAGGTTCTCACAGTGGTTTTACTGGTCTAAAAAAATGTGTAATCTTTTTTTCATAGATACTGGCATATTTTGTTTTAAAATGTAACAAATTACAGTTCTGCCAACAGTATATAAAAGTACCTTTCCCTATATAAACTCAAAAGACAGTTCTTTTTAAATGTTTCCAATCTGGATAAAAAGTTATCAATCATTTTTAATTTAATAATTTGTATTTCCTGTTATTGGATTTAAGTATGATTTTAAACACTTGTTGGTCATTGGAATCTTCTCTGCTGTGAATTGCTGGGTTGTATATTTTGCTCATTGTTTTGCTCTTGTGTGGGTGGCCATTTTCTTATCAATTTGTAAAAAGCACATTCTGTCTTTTAATAATTCTGTGTGTAACTTGTGTTGTAAATATTTCTAATATATTGTTTGTCTTCTAATATTTCTTATTGGTTTTGTCTTATATCTAATTTTTAGTTAATTTTTAAGTTTAATTATTTGGTTGAAAATAGCATTTTTGTTTGTTTGTTTGCTCTAATAAGAGCAAGGTTTTATAGTATCTGGTTAAGAAAAAGACAACCTTTTCCCTGCATTGCACAGGTAGCATTCTAGTATTCCTTACAAAGTAGAGGGTTATCTAGGCAGTAAACAAGGAAACTGAAACCAGAGCATCTGTGTCCATTCCATTTTGCTATAGATCTGTTACTTGAATAATCATAAGCCAGTAGGAGACACAAGTGACGCAGATTTGATCACTGGGTAGGGAAGATCCCTGGAGTAGGGAATAGAAACCTGCTCCAACATTCTTACCTGGAAAATTCCGTGGACAGAGGAGCCTATTAGGCTATATCCATGGAGAAGCAAAAGTCAGACATGACTGAGCAACTGAATACATGCAGTCACACACACACACGTATTAAAATAGACCATCACTTTCTGAGGGAGGAAGGAACAGAGAGAAGGGAGAGATAAACAGAAAATAGAGATCTTTAAACCATGATTTTTTTTTGTTCAAAATATAAGTGGTTGTTTTATCTAGATTATTTTGAGAACAAGTGATGCTGTTAACTGTCATCAGCAGACCCATCAAATGAGATTCAACACATTTCATAAAGTTTTATCAATCAAAGTTTCTAAGCCAGCTGGTAATACTTCTACTTGAGAATGGAATTTGTGTATTTCAGTACATACTGAGAAAAAAAAAGTATATAGTATTAATGCCATGAACTAATTTAATAGCATCTTCTTGANTGATGCTGTTAACTGTCATCAGCAGACCCATCAAATGAGATTCAACACATTTCATAAAGTTTTATCAATCAAAGTTTCTAAGCCAGCTGGTAATACTTCTACTTGAGAATGGAATTTGTGTATTTCAGTACATACTGAGAAAAAAAAAGTATATAGTATTAATGCCATGAACTAATTTAATAGCATCTTCTTGAACAACTCATTGGAAAAGACTCTGATGCTGGGAGGGATTGGGGGCAGGAGGAGAAGGGGATGACAGAGGATGAGATGGCTGGATGGCATCACCAACTCAATGGACGCAAGTCTGAGTGAACTCCGGGAGTTGGTGATGGACAGGGAGGCCTGGCGTGCTGTGATTCATGGGGTCGCAAAGAGTCGGACACGACTGAGTAATTGAACTGAACTGAACATTTCATGGTGATACAAGGTGGTACCAGACCGATGTGAAACAAGTTGTGAGACCATGATTTCTACCTGTAGTTTAGTTCACTTTCATCTGAAGGAGAGTATGCATTTCAGAGATGAATCTTATAATCATAGCTCTCTTGCATCTCTAATTGAATAATCATACATTAGTCCATGATAAGAAGATCTCATCTTTTTATTTTAGCTTTAACCCGAGGAGCAGTGGCTGCGCAGGCACAGGAGGGCCTAGAGCAGCTATCCCACGTTGAAGGTCAGGAATAGCGGTGGTAAGGAGATACCCCTCGTCCAAGGTAAGGAGCAGTGGCTGTGTTTTGCTGGAGCAGCCGTGAAGAGATACCCCACGCCCAAGGTAAGAGAAATCCAAGTAAGATGGTAGGTGTTGCAAGAGGGCATCAGAGGGCAGACACACTGAAACCATACTCACAGAAAACTAGTGAAACTAATCACACTAGGACCACAGCCTTGTCTAACTCAATGAAACCAAGCCATGCCTGCAGGGCAAACCAAGACAGGCGGGTCATGGTGGAGAGGTCTGACAGAATGTGGTCCACTGGAGAAGGGAATGGCAAACCACTTCAGTATTCTAGGCTTGAGAACCCCATGAACAGTATGAAAAAGCAAAATGATAGGATACCAAAAGAGGAACTCCCCAGGTCATTAGGTGCCCAGTATGCTACTGGAGATCAGTGGAGAAATAACTACAGAAAGAATGAAGAGATGGAGCCAAAGCAAAAACAATACCCAGTTGTGGATGTGACTGGTGATAGAAGCAAGATCCAATGCTATAAAGAGCAGTATTGCATAGGAACCTGGAATGTCAGGTCCATGAATCAAGGCAAATTGGAAGTGGTCAAACAAGAGATGGCAAGGGTGAATGTCGACATTCTAGGAATCAGTGAACTAAAATGGACTGGAATGGGTGAATTTAACTCAGATGACCATTATATCTACTACTGCGGGCAGGAATCCCTCAGAAGAAATGGAGTAGCCATCATGGTCAACAAAAGAGTCCGAAATGCAGTACTTGGATGCAATCTCAAAAACGACAGAATGATCTCTGTTCGTTTCCAAGGCAAACCATTCAATATCACAGTAATCCAAGTCTATGCCCCAACCAGTAACGCTGAAGAAGCTGAAGTTGAACAATTCTATGAAGACCTACAAGACCTTTTAGAACTAACACCCAAAAAAGATGTCCTTTTCATTATAGGGGACTGGAATGCAAAAGTAGGAAGTCAAAAAACACCTGGAGTAACAGGCAAATTTGGCCTTGGAATGCGGAATGAAGCAGGGCAAAGACTAATAGAGTTTTGCCAAGAAAATGCACTGGTCATAGCAAACACCCTCTTCCAACAACACAAGAGAAGACTCTACACATGGACATCACCAGATGGTCAACACCGAAATCAGATTGATTATATTCTTTGCAGCCAAAGATGGAGAAGCTCTATACAGTCAACAAAAACAAGACCAGGAGCTGACTGTGGCTCAGATCATGAACTCCTTATTGCCAAATTCAGACTTAAATTGAAGAAAGTAGGGAAAACCACTAGACCATTCAGGTATGACCTAAATCAAATCCCTTATGATTATACAGTGGAAGTGAGAAATAGATTTAAGGGCCTAGATCTGATAGATAGAGTGCCTGATGAACTATGGAATGAGGTTCGTGACATTGTACAGGAGACAGGGATCAAGACCATCCCCATGGAAAAGAAATGCAAAAAAGCAAAATGGCTGTCTGGGGAGGCCTTACAAATAGCTGTGAAAAGAAGAGAAGCAAAAAGCAAAGGAGAAAAGGAAAGATATAAGCATCTGAATGCAGAGTTCCAAAGAATAGCAAGAAGAGATAAGAAAGCCTTCTTCAGCGATCAATGCAAAGAAATAGAGGAAAACAACAGAATGGGAAAGACTAGAGATCTCTTCAAGAAAATTAGAGATACCAAGGGAACATTTCATGCAAAGATGGGCTCGATAAAGGACAGAAATGGTATGGACCTAACAGAAGCAGAAGATATTAAGAAGAGGTGGCAAGAATACACAGAAGAACTGTACAAAAAAGATCTTCATGACCCAGATAATCATGATGGTGTGATCACTCATCTAGAGCCAGACATCCTGGAATGTGAAGTCAAGTGGGCCTTAGAAAGCATCACTACGAACAAAGCTAGTGGAGGTGATGGAATTCCAGTTGAGCTATTCCAAATCCTGAAAGATGATGCTGTGAAAGTGCTGCACTCAATATGCCAGCAAATTTGGAAAACTCAGCAGTGGCCACAGGACTGGAAAAGGTCAGTTTTCATTCCAATCCCAAAGAAAGGCAATGCCAAAGAATGCTCAAACTACCGCACAATTGCACTCATCTCACATGCTAGTAAAGTAATGCTCAAAATTCTCCAAGCCAGGCTTCAGCAATACGTGAACCGTGAACTTCCAGATGTTCAAGCTGGTTTTAGAAAAGGCAGAGGAACCAGAGATCAAATTGCCAACATCCGCTGGATCATGGAAAAAGCAAGAGAGTTCCAGAAAAACATCTATTTCTGCTTTATTGACTATGCCAAAGCCTTTGACTGTGTGGATCACAATAAACTGTGGAAAATTCTGAGAGAGATGGGAATACCAGACCACCTGACCTGCCTCTTGAGAAATCTGTATGCAGGTCAGGAAGCAACAGTTAGAACTGGACATGGAACAACAGACTGGTTCCAAATAGGAAAAGGAGTACGTCAAGGCTGTATATTGTCACCCTGCTTATTTAACTACTGTGCAGAGTACATCATGAGAAACGGTGGACTGGAAGAAACACAAGGTGGAATCAAGATTACTGGGAGAAATATCAATCACCTCAGACATGCAGATGACACCACCCTTACGGCAGAAAGTGAAGATAAGCTAAAAAGCCTTTTGATGAAAGTAAAAGAGGAGAGTGAAAAAGTTGGCTTAAAGCTCAACATTCAGAAAATGAAGATCATGGCATCTGGTTCCATCACTTCATGGGACATAGATGGGGAAACAGTAGAAACAGTGTTGGACTTTATTTTGGGGGGCTCCCAAATCACTGCAGATGGTGAGTGCAGCCATGAAATTAATAGACACTTACTCCTTGGAAGAAAAGTTATGACAAACCTAGATAGTCTATTCAAGAGCAGAGACATTACTTTGCCAACTAAGGTCCATCTAGTCAAGGCTATGGTTTTTCCTGTGGTCATGTATGGATGTGAGAGTTGGACTGTGAAGAAGGCTGAGTGCCAAAGAATTGATGCTTTTGAACTGTGGTGTTGGAGAAGACTCTTGAGAGTCCCTTGGACAGCAAGGAGATCCAACCAGTCCATTCTGAAGGAGATCAGCCCTGGGTTTTCTTTGGAAGGAATGATGCTAAAGCTGAAGCTCCAGTACTTTGGCCACCTCATGTGAAGAGTTGACTCATTGGAAAAGATTCTGATGCTGGGAGGGATTGGGGACAGGAGAAGTAGGGGATGACAGAAGATGAGATGGCTGGATGGCATCATTGACTTGATGGATGTGAGTCTGAGTGAGCTCCGGGAGTTGGTGATGGACAGGGAGGCCTGGTGTGCCGTGATTCGTGTGGTTGGAAAGAGTTGGACACGACTGAGCAACTGAACTGAACTTAATTCTGTAGATGTTTGAAACTTTAAAATTGTTTGTTTTTCTTTATTGTACTTTTGAAGCTGTCCAAATTTCACCCAGTGGTTTTCTTTCCTTTCCATCATAAAGGATTTGTTGAAGAAAGTGGACATTCAATTAACCACTCACCTGACACCATAGCTTCCTCTCCAGAATGATATCTTAGCTTTGAGATACACTGAAGCTTGACTCTCATGACAGTTCACCATCAAACATTCAGGTAAATTGCTTAAGGACATTAATTTCCCTGCCAGTCTCTCAAAGCAGTGCTTCAGAAATGTCCAGTAATACAGCAAATGTTATAAAATGACCTGAACTTATTGTCATAATATATAAATGTAGTTATTCAGTGTGGTATACTGTCTTAACCTCTTATATAATAGTGACATTTATATCTGATGTCTTTTTATAAAGTGTTCACTTTATATCATATTAAAGAAGAGAAAAAAATATCAGGGCAGTTAGAAGCTACAGAAGCAAGTAGATTTTTCAGCTTTCACCATGTAAAATATTTTTCTAGGATATATATTATAATGTTTAGTATTGTGTTTTAAAAAATAGAATTATTTACAAATATGGTTCCATAAATCCCATGCATTGTCTATCCTTATTATTCTAACTTTACTAACAGTCATAACAATTTTGTGTGTTTAGTCTTATTTCTTCAAATATACTGTTACTCAAAACTTATCCTGTAATTTTTATGTCTTTGTATCCTCAATGACTTGTGTGCAACTGCATACAAGCAGAGAGTCAAAAACCCATTGACTTTATTTTTATAACAATTTAGAAGTATATATCGAATAGCCTACATGTGACATAAATATTAGAGAAATAAATTAATACATACTCTCAAAGAACATATATTCAATAAGGAGAAGACAGAAACATACAGCACAACTATACAAATACATATTTACACAAAAAGAAAGCAGAAATTCGAAGAAACCATCCAGAAAGAGCTAAAAAACAATTGTTATGAGAATTTAGAAGAGGGTTTGTAAACTAGCAAAATTCATTAAAAAGATATTGCCATGAAGTAGAGACATTATAAAATGAATGTAAAATATTGAGGTGCAATTATTCCTATGAAAACCAGAAAACACATATACAAAAACTCTTAAACAGTATGGCCAAATTGTAAGATGATAAACAGAAACATGCAGAGCTCAGGAAATAAATAGAGGAAAAGACAAAATCATTTGAGGAATGAAGACTGAATTACAAGAGGCACAATGGAGAGTAGATTCGGTAAAATCAGTAACAAAAATAAATGATAGAATTGAAAGAAATTAATAAAGGTGTTATTTAAAGGAGATGCGATAAAAAGTAGATATAGAAGGCAGTCAAGTGAGAGTCAGTGGATGTACAATCTGATCTTTTGTGCCAAAAATAGGAAAATCATAGGTGTTGTAGGAATTCCGGATGTAAATGCTTATATATTTCAGAGGCTTTTCTCCACACCACATCTGCATCATTATTTTTTTTCCTCTTGAAGTTTGTTCATTAACAGATTTTAATTAAAATTTTGCACTTTTTTTTCCCCATCATTGAATCAGCCAGATTGAATGAAAGAGGATAGATGTTGCGGGGTTTTTTTGTATTAAATAATATGGGCTCATTATTTTCTGACTCCAGACTGTCAGGTACAGAATTTATTAATGCCTCTCTGTAACTTAAATTGCTTTGCATGTTATCTATCCAGCAAAATCTTCGATAACTTCCCAAGTTTAGGGTAAGTCCTGAATGATACTAGAATATATCTAAAACTCTTTGAATATGCCTTTTTCATTCCCTGTTGCCCATCCCCACAATGTCCTTCCAGCCTGCAATATCTTCCACCATTGCTCACATGCAAAGTTTATGCTGAAGCCAATAGCTCTGTTTTTCCTTCATAGGAAAGGTATATTGGATTATTCTTCTTTCTGCTCCTCTCATGCTTTTTGTATTCATTCATCAGAGCAATTGTCAGGTTGAGTTATAATTGTTTTTTTATATGCTTCTTTACCATGGGATTTAAAACTCTTCAACAACGTGGATGTTCATGTTACAAATGTCATAATCTTTATAAAGTCTTTATAATATTTATAAACTCATTATTTTAGACAGTGCTTGCAACCTATTGCTCAGTAAATGGTCAGTGATTTTTATTTATTTAACTTACTTTCAATAAAACTAAACTCTTTTAGCATTTTCTCAACAAGGAAGTCCCAGTAAAGTTGTATGTTCTTAATTTTTAAAAATTTTCAAGTCCTTGGGACCTGTTGCATTATACCCTATAGCCCTCTGAGAATCTTTATCTCAGTGTCCTTTCTGTTACAATGGGTGTATGAGTTAGGTGCTTTATCTTTACTTTTTTAAAAAAAATTTCCTCTCCTTTTTCTGGACAGCCTGAACAAGCTACCTCATCTCTCTGTGCTTTACTTTTGGCATCTGTAAAACAGGGATAATACTAACATCTACATGTAGAGTTGTTTTGAAGATTAAGCAAATTTATATATGTAAAGTATTTAAAACAGTATATAAAATGTATATCCTTAAAATGGTTCTTATTCCTATAATTGCTGCTTCCAGCTGTTTCTACTACCTTTACTCATTTGTGACCTGGTACAGTGCATCAGTAGAAAAAAGACTGTGCACTACCTCTTTGGAATACCAGCCTATCTTTTTGTGCAATTCCTCTAAGTGATGGCTTCTCAGGTGCTATGAATTTTTCAGTCTGCCTACAACAGTCATGGTTTGTTTGAAGACTTACTGCCAATGATTAGGGCCATTCTCCAGAAACAATATTGACCATGATTCTTCCAGAAGTAATGGGGAATGACAGTTTACAACTAATTGTATTTAATAAGAGCTCCATTTTAAAAGAGAAAATAAATCAGGAATTATTAAATTATCATTACTAATACTATTGCTTGGTGGTCCACTCCTGTGCTATGGGCATGTCTGTGATCTAGGAACCAAAAGCTATGTGTTAAATTACTGCTACCATTATAAATCCTCCTGAGGAAATAAACAGTTCTGATTCTGCTGGGAAATATGCATTTACAGTCAGGTAGTTAAAATTGAGATGAAGAGAGGTAATATGGCTCATCTACAAAACGTGGAAGAACATGTATGTCACAGTTAAACACAACTTATAAATGCCTCAATGCAAACAAATCTTACTGATGACATGACTTCACTACGTCAGCTTCTTTGGCTTTTTATACCAGATCTTTTCCTTAAAACTGTATGGCAGTTTGGGTGTTTTGGCAGTTTATTGGAAATGCAAAAAGAGTCACATTTAATCAATAATTATTGAATTGTTTTCCTCAACCTTTCATTAAGATGAAAAATGTCACATATTAACATTATATCAGTTGATTCAGTGGAATGCATCTTTTGACACAGAATATATCTATACTTACCAATAAGTTGACTAGGCAATTGAATAGTCTATTATGGTAATGAATGCTATCAAAAGAAATTAGGAAAAACTCTACTGACACAGTATTTATATGAAGATAAATATTTTGTGAAAAATAATGCACAATGATTTCTTAATTTACATTATATAAACATTAAAATTATTTGTGAAAGACTATTGTCAATTGACTTCCCTGGTGGCTCAGATGGTAAAGCGTCTGACTACAGTGCAGGAGACCTGAGTTCAGTCCCTGGATCAGGAAGATCCCCTGGAGAAGGAAATGGCAACCCACTCCAGTACTCTTGCCTGGGAAATCCCATGGATAGAGACTCTGGTGGGCTACAGTCCATGGGGTCGCAAAGAGTCGGACACGACTGAGCCACTTTACTTACTATTGTCAATTACCTTTTCAGATGAAATATTTTAGCAGGTAAACAAAGTCAGGGTTTGCTTTATATCTACTTCTACAGATATTTAACTAAACAATTTTCCACCAAACTAAACTGTTTTACCAATTAAGTTCCTAGAGTGGGAACTTTCAGCATAAAGAGGCTTCACATTATGAGCCTTTGTCTTAGCTTTCTGCCTTTGCCTACATTTTCTCTCTAAATATTTTAATAGACTGATCTCTCATTTCAGTGAAGTTTTTGTTGAAATTCCCTCGGAGGGAATGACTGTCACCCTTTCTAATAGAGTATCTCCATACTGTCTCTCTGTACCCACCTTACTTTTTTGTATGTGCTTATTACTAACTGATCTGCTACCTGTGTGTTTTGCTTATTGTGTCCTTTACCGTGCAGAATGAATGCTTCATGATAATGGTGAATTGTTTTCCATCACGGCCATACTCCCGTCTCTGTAATAGTGACAGGAAAGTGGTAAACTTTCAGTAGATATTTAACAGTGTGTTAAATCATGATGTATATAAATGAAATTTCAAACTAATTCTGTATAAAAGGAATTTCATATCAAATAGTTACCTGAAATGAGAAGGAGTTTATTTTGTTCTTTCTGGCATAACAGTGATCTTTACTATAAAAGAAGATTGGGTGGCTTTTTGGCTGTAACTTAAACTATAAAAACTAAGTTTCTAATCAATTCAGTTGAGCTTCTTTTTTAACCAAAGTATTGGAGCTTAGGTCAGCATCAGTCCTTTCAATGAGTATTCAGGACTGATTTCCTTTAGGATTGACTAGTTTGATCTTCTTGCAGTCCAAGGGACTCAAGAGTCTTCTTCAACACCACAGTTCAAAAGCATCCATTTTCAGCTCTCAGCTTTCCATGTGGTCCAATTCTCATATCCGTTCATGACTACTGGAAAAACCATAGCTTTGACTATCTAGACCTTTGTTGGCAAAGTAATGTCTCTGCTTTTTAATATACTGTCTAGGTTAGTCATAACTTTTCTTCCAAGTTGCAAGCATCTTTTAATTTCATAGCTGCAGTCACCATCTGCAGTGATTTTGTAGCCCAAGAAAGCAAAGTGTGTCATTGTTTCCATTGTTTCCCCCTCTATTTGCCACAAAGTGATGGGACCGGATGCAATGATATTCATTCTTTAAATATTGAGTTTTAAGCCAGCTATTTCACTCTCCATTTTACTTATCAAGAGGCTCTTTAGTTCCTCTTTGCTTTCTGCCATTAGGGTGGTGTCATCTGCGTCTCTACCATTATTGATATTTCTCCCATAAATCTTGATGCTAGCTTGTGCTTCATCCAGCCCAGCATTTCACATGATGCATTCTGCATGCAAGTTAAATAAACAGAGTGGCAATATATAGCCTTGACATACTCCTTTCCTAATTTGGAACCAGTCCACTTTTTCATGTCTAGTTCTAAATGTTGCTTCTTGACCTGCATACTCATTTTTCAGGAGGCAGGTAAGGTGGTCTGGTATTCCCATACCTTGAAGAAATTTCCACAGTTTGCTGTGATCCACAAATTCAAAGGCTTTGGCAGAGTCAATGAAGCAGAAGTAGATGTTTTTCTGGAATTCTCTTACTTTTTCTATGATCTAGTGTATGTTGGCAATTTGATCTCTGGTTCCTCTGCCTTTTCTAAATCCAGTTTGTATGTCTGGAAGTTCTCGTTTCAGGTAACATTGAAGCCTAGCTTGGAGAATGTTAAACATTACTTTGCTAGTGTGTGAGATAAATGCAGTTGTGTGTAGTTTGAACATCCCTTGGCATTGCCTTTCTTTGGGATTCAAATGAAGACTGACCTTTTCAGGTCTTGTGGCCATTGAAGAGTTTTCCAAATTTGCTAGCATATTGAGTGCAGCACTTTCACAGCATCATCTTTTAGGATTTTAAATAGCTCAACTGGAATTCCATCACCTCCACTAGCTTTGTTCATAGTGATGCTTCCTAAGTCCCACTTGACTTTACATTCCAGGATGTCTGGCTCTAGGTGAGTGATCACACCATGGTGGTTACTGTAATCATGAAGACCTTTGTTGTATAGTTATTCTGTGTATTCTTGCCACTTCTGCTTCTGTTAGGCTCATACCATTTCTGACATTAATTGTGCCCATCTTTTCATGAAATGTTCCCTGGATATCTCTACTTTTCTTAAAGAGATCTCTAGTCTTTCCTATTCTATTGTTTTTCTCTATTTCTTTGCATTGATCACTGAGGAAGGCTTTCTTATCTCTCCTTGCTATTCTTTGGAACTCTGCATTCAGATGCTCATATCTTTCCTTTTCTCCTTTTCCTTTTGCTTCTCTTCTTTTCTCAGCTATTTGTAATGCCTCTTCAGACAACCAGTTTGCCTTATTGCATTTCTTCTTCTTGGGGATATTTTTGATCACCTCCTCCTATAAAATGTTACAAGCCTCTGTCCATTGTTCTTCAGGCACTCTATCTATTAGATCTAATCCCTTGAATCTATTTGTTTCTGCCACTGTGTAATCATAGGGGATTTGATTTAGCTCATACCTGAATGGTCTGGTGGTTTCGCCTACTTTCTTCAATTTAAGTTTGATTTGGCATTAAGGAGTTCATGATGTGAGCCACAGCCAGGTCCTGGCCTTGTTTTTGCTAACTATATACAGCATCTCTATCTTCAGATACGAATAATGTAATCAATCTGATTTTGGTTTTAACCATCTGGTGATGACCATGTGTAGAGTCATCTCTTGTGTTGTTGGAAGAGGGTGTTATGACCAGTGCATCTTCTTGGCAAAACTCTGCTAGCCTTTGCCTTGCTTCATTTTGTACTCCAAGGCCAGACTTGCCTATTACTCCATGTATCTCTTGATGTCCTACTTCCAGGTTCCTGTGCAATATTGTTCTTTACAACATCGGACTTCACTTCCATCACCAGTCACGTCCACAGCTAGCATTGTTTTCACTTTGGCTCAGTCTCATCATTCTTTCTGGAGTTTCTCCACTCTTCCCCAGTAGCATACTGGGCATCTACTGACCTGAGAAGTTCATCTTTTACTGTCATATCTTTTTACCTTTTCATAATGTTCATTCAGTTCTCAATGCAAGAATACTGAAGGGGTTGGCCATTCCCTTCTCCTATGGACCACATTTTGTCAGAACTTTCCACCATGACCCATCTGTCTTGGGTGGCCTTACACAGCATGGCTCAGAGATTCATTGAGCTAGACAAGGCTGTTATCCATGTTATCAGTTTGGTTAGTTTTCTGTGATTCTGGTTTTCATTCTGTCTGCCCTCTGATCCATAAGTATAAGAGTTTTGTGGAAGCTTTCTGATTGGAGGGACTGGCTGTGGGGGAATCTGGGTCTTGTTCTGATGGGCTTGGCCATGCTCCAGTAAATCTTCAATCCAATTTTCTGTTGATGGGTGGATTGTGTTCTCTCCCTGTAGTTTGGCTTAAGGCCAAACTGTGATAGGATTAATGGCAGTAATGGCCTCCTTCAAAAGGGCTTATGCCAGCAAGGCCTGGGACTCCTAAGACTGCTGTGTTTCTTGCCCCTGACCTTAGGGCAGAACACTGTCAACCCAAACCTCCCTGAGAGATTCCTGGACACTCACAGGTAAGTCTGGCTCAGTCTCTTGTGGGAAAACTGCTCCTTTCTCGGAAATTAATTAGGCCTTACAGTAATCCAAGTCTATGCTCTGACCAGTAATGCTAAAGAAGCTGAAGTTGAACAGTTCTATGAAGACCTACAAGACCTTCTAGAACTAACACCCCCAAAAGATGTCCTTTTCATTATAGGGGACTGGAATGCAAAAGTAGGAAGTCAAACACCTGGAGTAACAGGAAAATGTGGTCTTGGAGTACAGAATGAAGCAGGGTGGGCTAATAGAGTTCTGCCAGGAGAATGAACTGATCATAGCAAATACCGTCTTTCAACAACACAAGAGAAGACTCTACACGTGGACATCACCAGATGGTTGACACTGAAATCAGATTGATTATATTCTTTGTAGCCATAGATGGAGAAGCTCTATACAGTCAGCAAAAACAAGCCTGGGAGCTGACTGTGGCTCAGATCATGAACTCCTTATTGCTGAATTCAGACTGAAATTGAAGAAAGTGGAGAAAACCACTAGACCATTCAGGTATGACCTAAATCAAGTCCCTTATGACTATACAGTGGAGGTGAGAAATAGATTTAAGGGACTAGATCTCATGAACAGAGTGCCTGATGAACTAAGGACAGAGGTTCATGACATTGTACAGGAGACAGAAATCAAGACCATCCCCAAGAAAAAGAAATGCAAAAAAACAAAATGGCTGTCTGAGGAGGCCGTACAAATAGCTGTGAAAAGAAGAGAAGCAAAAATCAAAGGGGAAAAGGAAAGATATACACATTTGAATGCAAAATTTCAAAGAATAGCAAGGATAAAAAAGAAATCCTTCCTCAGCAATCAATGCAAAGAAATAGAGGGAATCAACTGAATGGGAAAGACTAGAGAGCTCTTCGAGAAAATGAGATATACCAAGGGAACATTTCATGCAAAGATGGGCTCGATAAAGGACAGAAATGGTACGGACCTAANAATGGCTGTCTGAGGAGGCCGTACAAATAGCTGTGAAAAGAAGAGAAGCAAAAATCAAAGGGGAAAAGGAAAGATATACACATTTGAATGCAAAATTTCAAAGAATAGCAAGGATAAAAAAGAAATCCTTCCTCAGCAATCAATGCAAAGAAATAGAGGGAATCAACTGAATGGGAAAGACTAGAGAGCTCTTCGAGAAAATGAGATATACCAAGGGAACATTTCATGCAAAGATGGGCTCGATAAAGGACAGAAATGGTACGGACCTAACAGAAGCAGAAGATATTCAGAACAGGTGGCAAGAATACACAGAAGAATTGTACAAAAAAAGACCGTCACAACCCATATAATTATGATGGTGTGATCGCTCACCTAGAGCCAGACATCCTGGAATATGAAGTCAAGTGGGCCTTAGGAAGCATCACTATGAACACAGAGAGTGGAGGTGATGGAATTCCAATTGAGCTATTTCAAATCCTGAAAGATGATGGTGTGAAAGTGCTGCACTCAATATGCCAGCAAATTTGGAAAACTCAGCAGTGGCCACAGGACTGGAAAAGGTCAGTTTTCCCTCCAATCCCAAAGAAAGACAATGCCAAAGAATGCTCAAACTACCACACAATTGTACTCATCTCATGTGCTAGTAAAGTAATGCTCAAAATTCTCCAAGCCAGGCTTCAGCAATATGTGAACCGTGAACTTCCAGATGTCCAAGCTGGTTTTAGAAAAGGCAGAGGAACCAGAGATCAAATTGCCAACATCCACAGGATCATCAAAAATGAAGAGAGTTCTAGAAAAATGTCTATTTATGCCTTATTGACTATGCCAAAGCGTTTGTGTGGATCGCAATAAACTATGGAAAATTCTGAAAGAGATGAGAATACCAGACTACCTGACCTGCCTTTTGAGAAACCAGTATGGTGATCAGGAAGCAACAGTTAGAACTGGACATGGAACAATAGACTGGTTCCAAATCGGGAAAGGAGTACATCAAG
This sequence comes from Neotragus moschatus, assembly GCA_006410615.1. Lineage (NCBI taxonomy): Eukaryota > Metazoa > Chordata > Mammalia > Artiodactyla > Bovidae > Neotragus > Neotragus moschatus. The sequence goes on along the minus strand of SJYA01003784.1, from coordinate 13,791 downwards.
GCTGTATATTATCACCCAGCTTATTTAACTTATATTCAGAGTGCATCATGAGAAATAATGGGCTGGAGGAAGCACAAGCTGGAATCAAGATTGCCGAGAGAAATATCAGAAACTTCAGATATGCAGATGATGCCACCATTATGGCAGAAAGTGAAGAGGAACTAAACAGACTCTTGATAAAAGTGAAAGAGAGTGAAAAAGTTTGCTTACAGTTCAACATTTAGAAAACTAAGATCATGGCATCTTGTCCCATCTCTTCATGGCAAATAGATGGGGAAACAGTGGAAACAGTGTCAGACTTTATTTTTCTGGACTCCAAAATCACTGCAGATGGTGATTTCAGCCATGAAATTAAAAGACTTTTGGTCCTTGGAAGGAAAGTTATGACCAACCTAGACAGCATATTAAAAAGCAGGGATATTACTTTGCCAACAAAGGTCCATCTAGTCTGAGTGTTCATTTGGAAGGATTCATGTTGAAGCTGAAACTCCAATACTCTGGCCACCTGATTCGAAGAGCTGATTTATTTGAAAGGACCCTGATGCTGGGAAAGATTGAGGGCAGGAGGAGAAGCAAACAACAGACGATGAGATGGTTGAATGGCCTCACAGAATCAATGGACATGCGTTTGTGTGGACTCCGGGCGTCAGTGATGGACAAAGAGGCCTGGCGTGCTGTAGTTCAAGGGGTCGCAAAGAGTTGGACATGACTGAGCGACTGAACTGAACTGAATGGTATCAGATATCGGTTTGTTATCTTTCAGCTTCAAATTCATCTTATTTCCTCTCTGTGGAAAGGCAGTGCATCCCTCTGTTTCTTCTTTGTCGGTCATGACAGCTTCCATTTTCGTCGCTGGCAGATGCTCTAGTGAAGAATGATGCTTTCTTTCTGAGCTCAGAGTTCTCCTCTCAGTGGTTCCTAAATCTCTTGCTTCTCCAGCTTCTGGTTCCTGCAGTGAGGATCTGGTCTGGTTCCTGCCTTGAACTGCTGGTGGCTGGCAACACCTGGCACCTAATGGAGGAAACTCTTCCAGTCATGGCTTCTGGTGGCTTCCAAGTTTAGTGCTGCAGTGAGACTCTCCTTGGGCAGTTTTATAGTGCGTTCTGAGCTGTGGCATGTCCCTGGGTATAGCTTTTCTTGAAATTTCAGAGGAAAACTTCAAGTTTTACTGGTCAAATATCATACCCAGAAAGCTGCAGCTGTTTATATCATGACAAGATCTGAATTTCAGCACTAGACACCCCACTCCAGTACTCTTGCCTGGAAAATCCCATGGACAGAGGAACCTGGTAGGCTGCAGTCCATGCGGTCGCTAAGAGTCGGACACGGCTGAGCAACTTTACTTTCATTTTTCATTTTCATGCATTGGAGAAGGAAATGGCAACCCACTCCAATGTTCTTGCCTGGAGAATCCCAGGGATGAGAGAGCCTGGTTGGCTGCTGTCTATGGGGTCGCACAGAGTCGGACACGACTGAAGTGACTTAGCAGCAGCAGCAGGAGGACCGCAGTGCTCTCTCCTTCTGGCACTCCATCTCAGGCTGCTCCCTCTACCTGCTACTTCTATATTCTTTGTAGTTCTCTTTACTTTTAATACTAATACTTTGTTACTCCTATCTGGTATTATAGTTAATGATTCTTTGTGTTAAACTTTCCTTTGAAATCACTGTGTGTTCTCTGCCTCCTGGAGGGATTCTGGCTGACACAGGCCTTATTAGCCTAAGAATGATTCATGTGGTTCAAAGTAGATTAAGGTTCTCTGCACTGCTCTGTATGGCAAAGTGCATAGATATTTATAATGTGTATATTTTACTCTCATTTATTACTGTTCAGTCTTTCCCCAGGGCTCTTAAGAGAGGAGTCTGATAAAGACATTGTTAGTAATCTATTTTAGTAGCTATTCTAATTTCTTTTGTATTGAGAGAATAAAAATGCTTCTAGTTCTCACTCTCCATTAGAGAATGACTATGTAAGTAAATTCTTCCCAGTGATATACAAGAGAGAACGTTGCTTAAAAGGAGCTCCCTTGAAAGGGACATCAGCTTTTTTGTACCTGTGGACCTTTCCTTTGTCTTCTGGTGTGCAATTCTACGTGATGGCTGGGGCTAGAATAGTCATCTTGAATCATGAGGTCTTTCAATGGGGCCATAGGCCAGAAAGATATTAGCCTGTTCCTTTGTGATACTATAGAGCAATTAAACAAGTTCTTATATTCAACTTTTAACTGGTTTAAGCCACAGTTTGTTGGAGGGAGTTGTTTGCTTGTTTGTTTTAACTTTTTGTTGTATGCATTTGAATATAAACTAATGCAGACTGGTTATTTTTGGTCTTTATTCTGGCATTTTTCATTTGTATGGCCTAATATTATACTAGTTAATCAATATTGTGATAAAATCAAATAGAAGAAAACTGTGCATCCATGTCAGATTTCATTTCCCATAATTGTTTTAGTAGTCTATAATTTTCTGAGGCTTGTTAGACATTCTACAAAGTATTGTCACCAGCAGGAAAGGCTGCCATGGACAATCACTCAGGGTGCCTTACGAAGGAGGCATTGTTACCATTTATTTATATGTGTTTTTACCATATCCTCTCAGCTCTATTCTTTTACAGTCTTATTTTCAGCCATTTATTCTTCACATGTCAGAAATCTCATATATATGCCAGGATTTTATTCTGCTTCTTTTTCAAGGAAATGATTTCTCATAGTTGAAGAGCTACAAAAACCTCTGAAACACCAAAATGACATGTCACTCATTTAATATCTTAGAAGGGACTCTAAGGTTTGGTAGATTACAATTTCACCCTTTCCTAACATTTGCCACTAAGTTCTCCTTTGCCCCTATTTTGGTATTACTAATTTCAAAGAGAAATGGTAAGAATTTTACTTCAAGCTAAAATGTGGCAAGAATGTGACAGACTTTTGTTTCTGTGGTAACAATAACAAAAGGAAGTGGATGAAATAAAATTATACTTTTCTGTGACTCAGAGTCCTTTGCTTTAGGAAAGTGTGTTGAACTAAATTCCAGAGATAAACAAGTATTTCTAGGTGACTTGCAGGAACTTCTACACCAGGGGGCTGTGTCTGATTTGAGTGTCGATAAGCAGAATAGCAGACCAACAAAACATGAAGGGATTTGCAGACTGAGACATATTGGTCATCACTGAGCAAGAAATTTAAAGAATTATATTTGTATTCCATGTATGGTTTTTATTTTTGTATTCAAGTAAATGAGAAGAGCTGCCCAGGTGGCTCTGTGGTTAAAAACAAATAAACAAACAAAAAAACCATCTGCAAAGCAGGAGATGTGGTTTTGATCTCTGGGTCAGAAAGATCCTATGGAGAAGGAAATAGCAACATACTCCAGTATCCTTGCTTGGGAAATCCCATGAACAGAGGATCCTGGAAGGCTACAGTCCATGGGGTCATAAAGAGTCAGACATGACTTAGCCACCAAACAAAAACAACAAAGTGAACAACAACAAACTTTCTACCCTTTTTAGTTCCTTCTTTTCTCTTTGCATCTCTTCTAAGAGAGAGAAAAGTCATCTGGTTGAGCCTGATTCTGTGACATGAGTTAGTCTGTATAGACTCTGAGGTGGAGCTGGACATGGTAAATTCTCTTGGTCAAGTTTCTCCACTCAAGAGACTAGAATGGTACCAGGGCAGGGCCGTGACCATCTTACTTCCTCTCTCTCTAGTTTCTTTCCTACTTGTATCTGTTCAATCTGGGCTTTGTGTTTGCATTCTCCATTTTCTTGCTTACACATGCTTCCTCATTTGGGGAGGTTGAGGAAACTATTTATAGGTAGGGCCGGGGCATCAGCTGCCTGCATGTTTTGTGAAGTTCCACATCAAGCTTTGTGTTCACGTTGCTTTCCAGAACAGGGTTCTAACTCAGCCAATAATAAGATTATCATCACTTTTTATAGAGATCTCAAGGGGAATGTGGTGGGGCTTTGTGGCATGTGATAATGAATCTCCCTCCCAACACAGGAAACACAAGAGGTGTTGATCCCTGGGTCAGGAGGATCCCCTGGAGAAGGAAATAGCGACTCACTCCAGTATTCTTGCCTATAAAATCCCATGGACAGAGGAACCTAACAGCCTACAGCCCATGGGGTTGCAAAGAGTTGGACACCACTGAGCAACTGAGAACACACACAGTGGGGAATGTGGTGACTTTGTGAAGGCAGAATTTCACTATCCTTGAGTGCTTTCACCCAAGAATCATTATATATTGCCATAGTGGACAATCATTTTAATAATAGTATCAAAAACCCATGATTACATGAAAAAATCTATTGACTGATACATATCCTTATTATTTTTGTCCTAAGAGCTGGATACTAGTTGAATAAACTTATATTAAAATCACTTTGTACAACATTGTGATCAGTTAATTTTAATTTAGATTTTAGCCTGTCCATGGCCTTCTCCCTACCATTATTCTAGTTAATAAAGTTGTAACTGACATTTTCTTGTAACTATAATAATAATAACCTCGAGGTATAAATCTTCAAGTATTTTAAGAAAGATTGTTATATTTACAGCTTTAGTGATATAAAGGGGTGTAATGTTTCTAATAATATTTATTTCAAAAGGAAAGTGCATTTTATATATTTGTTATTAGATTTTGTTGTGAACTTATGCTAACTTTCTGATGGTCCTAATTAACTCTATCACGAAGTTAGGAGAAAATGCTAATAAAGAGAGGCAATGAATACTATGTAAAGTTAAACCAAACATGAAATTTTTGTTGCAATGTAGCAAATTGGGAGATTAAAGGAAAAAAAATCAAACTTTGAACAACCTTCTTTACTGCTAAACCTCAAGTCACTACCTACTATCCATTTGCAGTCCAAGTAGCTTAGACTATTTCCCAAACCTCATAAAAGCCTCAATGAAGTTAATAGACCCACTCATTTCAATGGAAATATATTACATTGAGATTAACTCCATGAAGTTATTATAAGTGAACACGTAGCATCTCATTCTGATCATTTCTTCTACTAGTGTAATAAATATTTGGTGCTCACTGAATAGCTTATGAAAAAAAATATATGAAATACATTTATTTAAAATATCTTTCATACAAATAGAGAAAACATTTTTAGCTTCAATTTCTATACCTCTGTTATAAATGCAATGAAATATATCCCCTAGATTACTACTAACTAGGACAGTCCACTTACAAAAGTGTTGTCTTTTGAAGTGCATGTAGATATTACTCTTTTTATTCAATCTCAGAATATAATACAGCTCATGGGAATGCACACCTGCTAGACAGTGTTTTTTTTTTTTTTTTTCCAAGGAGAGAGAACATTTTATCTCTAGGGAGTGTGGTGAATAATATGAAAATATTGTTGAGTAAAAGAGTAGTGTAGCTGAATCAAAACTGTTTTTGTCTTCCATAGTACTATCCTGAATTTGGTCAGTAAACTATGCTTGTTTAGTTTAGCAACTCATACTATATGATGGATTTCACATAGAGCCAAATAAACACAATCATGTGGTCATTCACCTAGAGCCATATTGGAGTGTGAAGTCAAGTGGGCTTTAGGAGACATCACTATGAGAATAGGTAGAGGAGGTAATGGATTTCCAGTTGAGCTATTTCAAATCCTAAAAGATGATGCTACAGTCAGTATTTCATGTGAAATACCAGGTCGGCTGAAGCACAAGCTGGAATCAAGATTGCTATTTATTTGGGTCATTAAGATGTTTTTGTATAGTTCTTTTGTGTATTCTTGCCACTTCTTAATCTCTTCTGTTTCTGTGAGGTCCTTGCTGTTTCTATCCTTTATTGAGCCCATCTTTGCATGATATTCCCTTGGTATCTCCAGTTTTCTTTAAGAGATATCTAGCTTTTCCCATTCTGTTGTTTTTCTCTATTTCTGTCCATTGTTCACAGAAGAAGACTTTCTTATTTTTCCTTGCTATTCTCTGGAACTCTGCGTTCAGTTGGGTATATCTTTCCTTTTCTCCTTTGCCTTTCACTTCTCTTTTTTCAAATAGCTGAGAAAATAAAAGAAGAGGATTTAAATAATTGGCATTATTGTCAAGATGCAGCATACTGGTATTATAACACACCTTGTTAAAGGAACTGTTGCCAAAGGATTTCAGTGAAATCGACTGTGTTACATTCTTTACATTGTTTACTTTCAAAGTAAGACAGGCTTTCAGAGCATTCCACACAATTACGAACATCTATAGCTATGTCGCCCTGTAAGTGAATTAGGAAGACATGGAATACAAAAGAAAGACTTGTGCACTGTGACCATGCTAAATTATAGCTTAATTGTGTAAAACTATTCTTTTTATATTTTAATGGCTTGTGTAAAATAATATCATCGGCCAAAGAAGGCCTTTCTCTATAACCATTACTCAAAGGACATGGCCCTAGAGAGTTCTGAGGTTCACGTAGTGCTATGACAGTAGAGAGTATACTAAGTGGAAATTAATAAATGCACTAGCAAAACCCTTTAGTATGTGTATGCATGTGTGTGTATATGTGTGTGTGTGTGCTAAATCTTTATAAAGTAATTTTATAAAAAAGGAGTGACTTTCCTCGCTGTAGAAACCTATACATTTAAATTTTCACATATTTGATCAAAAAGAATATAAAACACCTTTTAGAGATTGAATTATTAAAATTTGATGAGAGTCATACTTTAAAATATTTGCAGTGAGAGCCCTTGATTGAATGAACATGCATTTCGAGATTTATTTAACTTCTGCATCATATTTTCAGCTTTTTAAGGCAGTTTTCCTCCTCTGAGGTTGCAGGGAAAATAGCATTATGTCTTATGTTTTACCTCTCCTCAGAAGTTCACTGATGAGTCAAATAAGAATTCCCAAGATACCTAAGAAGAATGTTATGACTCAGTTATTTAAAAGTAGATGGCACTCAACCCTTCAGAAGGTACTTTCACCCTTTTGTGAATAGGATAGAGTTAAGAACTGTTTCACATTTTAATGTCTTCTGTGTAAGATCTCTCAACAAATTATAAGTAAGATTGTGTTCTTTTTGTTGTTGCTGTGTGATTGGTTTGTCTGGGGGTGTCAGTTGCTCTCCCCTGGCCCCTAACTTGCTGTCCTGAGTGCAGATATAACTGGGTGATTTAATCCTGACAGGCTCATCACATACAGTGCAGAGGCGCCTGGAAGCCCTAGTTCTGTTCTGGACCTATACAAGCAATGACCTTCAGCCAGCCCCATGCTTTATTCAGCGGTCCCCAAGATTTATAGCACTAGGGACCCATTTCATGGAAGACAATTTTTCCACAGACCAGAGATGGGGGGGGGTGGTTTGGAGGTGATTCAAGCATATCACATTTATTGTGCAGTTTATTTCGGTTATTACACATGCTCCCTTTCAGATCATAAGGCGTTAGATCCCAAAGTTTGGGGACTCTTGCTTTGTGTGACTACAATTTGGATTTTCACAAGCCCATAAGCAGTCTTCAGAAGATTCTGAGACTTTCCTAATAAGGGACAAAGGTAGCTGGCAGTCGTTGTCTTTGAAAGGTTTGCCACACTTCTCCTCCCTGGAAACCCATCTCTTAGGGTCTACCTGACCTTGTTTCAACAGGGCCCCTCACTTGCCAGTGAAATATCTTCACAATGCACTCAGTCGTCTTGTCTTTTAGTGTCTAAGTGGAGACAAAGAGAAAGCTATAAAGATTTCAAGTAGAAAAAAACTAATCCATTAGAATGCAAATTGGCAGCTGAAAGTGGATGAGAAAACCATTAGCCTCCTTGGAATTTGCAGGTACAGGCGTGTTTCCTCACAGGCCACAGGGCATGTGGAGCCCATGTTCTTTATCCCTGAGATGCTGTGTAGTTCTGGCTGACATCTAGAATTAAAATGAGCAAGGACTCCCCAAAGAGGGAATTTTGCCTTTTTCAACCTTTAGAGTTTACCTTGAGGAATTTTAATTTCCTCTCATTGAAACATAAAATTGAGAGTGTAGGGAACGACAAGCCTCTACAATACAGATAAGCCTCACCTCAAATAATGTGAAGCATCTCATGAAACCAGGAGGTCCTCTTGGCACTTTCCCCTCCCCCTTGTCTAAAAATTTATGGAACGTAAATTTTTCTGCATAAACAGATAACTGAAAAATGTTAGAAAATAGGGCAGTTTTTCAAAAAGCCCATAGTTTTCAAGTTCACTGATGCCCCAACACCATTACTTTACATTATTTTGGCAGAGCTGCAATTCATGACAAAATTGTGACACGTCATTCTTCCCAACCTTGTATGACTGTTAGGAAACTGTCAGGGCAATGCAGGGGGAAGCTTTCTAGAGTTGCTTTGCATCATACACCAAGGGCTATCTTTTCTCTCTCAGTGAGGAGAACCTAGATAAGAATCAGCTACAAAGGGAATCTGACCATGAATTTCGAATTGATTGAATGGTGATATCCAGGCAACAGATGCTCTTTATAAAGCATCTGGGCACAATGTGTAGCTGATAGTCTCTCTTTCATTTCAATACAGAGGCAATAAATCTACTTAACACCTTTGAGTTTTATGGGTTTCTCCTGAAGAATTTCTCTTGTATAAATGATGTTCTGAATGCGTGGTATGTATTCTTACTTCAGACCTATTTAAGCTTTAGATTTCAGTAGTGACTATCTTTTATTAGTCCACAATGGATGAAGGTAGTAGTTGGAAATGTGTTTTGTGAAAACATGTATTTTTGAACTGAGAAATGCCCAACAATTTTCTCTTCCATAACTGAATCTAGCAGATAGCATTCTGTATTTCTCCTTCGCTAGCAGGAAATTTTAGAACTCTGTCCACTTTCTCCTTCAAATGTCAGTTTAGAACTAAAGGTAGCTCTTTGGGGGCATGCATCCTTTAGAAGCAGTCAGGGACTTATCTGCACCTTGAATATAAACTTGCAACCAACATTTTTCATCAATTTATTTTGGAATTTAATATTCCTCTCTAGTGTTGAAAGAGAAATTTGGCTTAAATTTGACTACCTCTCTAGCTTTTAGAAAAGCAGAATTATCTTTTAGGAGGATTCTCCCCTTTTGAGGCAATTGGAAGAATATCTGAGGATTTTTGAAGGTTGTCTTCTGGGGAAAAATAGTGCTACCAGTGCTCCCCTTGTGGCTCAGATGGCAAAGAATCTGCCTGCAATGCTAGAAACTTGGGTTTGATTCCTGTGTCAGGAAGATCCCCTGGAAAAGGGAATAACAACCCGGTCTAGTACGCTTGTCTGAAGAATTCCATGGACAGAGGAGACTGGTGGGCTACAGTCCATAGAGTTGCAAAGAGTCGGACACAACTGTTCAAGTAACACATATCTGTTTTCAAAATGTATATTATGTGAAATTATTTTCCATGGAGAAGGAATCAGTCTTGGGTAATTTATATCAAATGCAGGGGTTGAATTTATTTGGAGGGAAACATACATCTTTAAAAGTTAGGTAAATCTGGTAACACACCTAACAAATCTCTGGAATCTCATTGGAAAGTTAAATTGTTGGCTATAGCAAGAGAGAAACTCAGCTTTACCTGCAAATCCCAAGGACATCCAGAGAAATTTGCCTCATGTGGCTGGTGTTCAGCCTTTTAAAGTGTGAAGGATGCTTTGTTAATATGACAAATTTGATAATCCTCAAATAGACTTATGTTAGTATCTGCTTGCAGATACAAAAGATGTTACTGTGAGTTCAGTGACAATTTTAAATGCTTTTTTTTATTCATTACAATATTATTTATACACATTCATATAATTGTAGTATAATCTTAGACTCTCAGTCTCCCTGTCTCCAGAGTCTCTGTGATTAGTCGCTTAGTCATGTCTGACTCTTTGTGATCCCATGGACTGTAGCCCACTAGGCTCCTCTGTCCATGGGGATTCTCCAGGCAAGAATACTGAAATGGGTTGCCATGCCCTTCTCCAGGGGATCTTGCCACCCCAGGAATCAAACCCAGGTCTACTGGATTTCAGACAGATTCTTTACCATCTGAGCCACCAGAGAAGCCAGAGTCTTTAATTACAAATAAGTTTGTATTAACAATACAGTTATGCTACTTTGACTTATTCCCTTTGACGTATGCTACCTGCTTCAGAATCTCATTGCCTTCTCTTAGTTCATCAGTTTATTTCTACTAGAGGTATTTCTGACAATGTCTATGATTTTCACACCTGCAGGCACACACAGTCCTTCCTTGTTCTTCCACTTTGGGTTCCGTCATTAATAATGCCTGTTATTACGAAAAAAAAGCCATATGGTAGTGATTCTGCCTGGTACAATCCCTGTAATAACTTCCAGATAGAGGGGGATCAGTAGCTTATAGATTAAGGGTCACCAAGAGATGATGGATGTACTCAACACAGGGCAGCAGAGAGTTTCAGGAGTCAGCACTGCTTAGAGCTTTCCTCCAGTTCGAAGTGAAACCTGGTCATTATTGATGGACATGTGGCTCTGGTAGCCCTTTCAAGTGAGTGAAAATTATTCTCTCATTCCTCAAGTATAGCATCCTCCTCAATTCCTAATAGCATCTACTATGGTTGCCTTCCTCTTCAGAAGCTGTGTGTGTGTAAATTATGTGGCTTAAACAAGCATTATCATTTCTGTGGTAGTAAAATAAATACAGTTTTTGTCTGCTTTTTTTTTTCCTTCTAGAATAAGTCTGATGATCTAACTATATAACTCAATCAGATTTTAGTTTCAATATGTGACTTAATATTACTGACTTTCTCCCATATTGCAAAATTGTATATGCTATAAATTACACTGGGCTTCCCTAGTGGTTTAGTTGGTAAAGAATCTGCCTGCAATGCAGGAGATCTGGGTTCAATCCTTGGGTTGGGAAGATCCCCTGGAGGAGGGCATGGCAACCCACTCCAGTATTCTTGCCTGGAGAATCCCCATGGACAGAGGAAATCCTGGCAGGCTGCACTTCCTGGGGTAGGTTGCAAAGGGTCAGACATGACTGAGCAACTAAGCACAGCACATGAACTACATACTCACTGGGAAAATATGTCATGGGAATTATATGTAAGATAAGATTAACAGGAATCCCTGTTAAAGATGAAAGCTCAAATGTCCAATTCATGAATAAACAAAATGTGGTATATCCATAAAGGGGGAATATTATTCAGCCATTAAAAGGAATAAAGTAGTGAAATATGCTGTAGAGTAAATGAACCTTGAAAACATAATGCTCAGTAAAAGCAGTCAGATTCAAAGGTGAATTATCTATGATTCTATTTATTTGAAAAATCCAGAATAGGTAAATCTGTAGAAACTGAAAGCAGATTAATGGTGGCCAGATGCTTGAGAAAGGAATGGCTGGAGGGTGACTGCTTAGTGTGTATGGAGTTTTCTCTTGGGGTCATTAAAATTTTCTGAAAGTTGACCGAGGTGAGCTGGCACAAAACTGTGAATATACTAATGGCCATTTAATGGTATATCATATAATGGTTAATTTTTTAACAAAAATTTCACCTAAAATCGTTTTTCAAAGTATTGATAGGATACTTCCTTTTGTTTTTGAAGTAATTGGTTTCTTATTGAAAAGTGATTAATCCTTAAATATTTTTTACAATATACTGTTTAGGTTTTTAAAATCTCAGCTAGATTTACATTATTTAATTTATCCATAAAGACAGTGTATAAGATTTTCTGATATGAACCTGAAGACTTTCTCCTCCACATCCACGATGCCATTTTTAAAGTAATGTTATTTATTTATTTTTGGCTATGCTGGGTCTTTACTGCTGCATAGGCTACTCTCTAGATGCAGTGTTCTGGTTTCTCATTGCAGTGACTTTTCTTGTTGCAGAGCATGGGCTCTAAGGGCCCACGGCTTCAGTAGCTGTGGCTCCTGGGATCTAGAGCAAAGGCTCAATAGTTGTGGTACATGAACTTAGTTGCCTCGTGGCATGTGGCATCCTCCGGGATTAGGAGTTGAACCTGCATCTTCTAAAATGGCAGGCAGATTCTTTACCATTGAGCCACCAGAGAAGCCTCCACCATCTCATTTCATTTTTAACCTGGAGATCCTCAAACTGGTCAAAAGAAATTAAAAAGTTTCAGCGTCATCACACTTTTTGTACCAGCCTCAGGTGTTTTATTGAGATTTAGCACTTTCAGCAGTAACATTTTGTCAGAGAGCTATGTATTAATTAAAGTGTCAGGAAAGGCTAAGTTATGTCATAGTGCTTGCATATGTGCTTAGTCATGTCCGACTGTTTGTGATCTTTGGACTGTAATCCTCCAAGGATCCTCTGTCCATTGGGTTTTCCAGCAAGAATATTGGAGCACTGTTTATAATAGTTGGGACATGGAAGCAACCTAGATGTCCATCAGTAGATAAATGGATAAGAAAGTTGTGGTATATATACACAATGGAATATTACTCAGCCATTAAAATGAATACTTTGAATCAGTTCAATTGAGGTGGATGAAACTGGAGCCTGTTATACAGAGTGAAGTAAGCTAGAAAGAAAAACACCAATACAGTATACTAATGCATACATATGGAATATAGAAACAAGATAATGATAACCCTGTATGTGAGACAGCAAAAGAGACACAGATGTACTGAACAGTCTTTTAGACTCTGTCGGAGAGGGCGAGGGCAGGATGATATGGGAGAATTGTATTTATGCATGTAAAATATCATATGTGAAATGAATTGCCAGTCCAGGTTTAATGCATACAGGGTGCTTGGGGCTGGTGCAGTGGGATGACCCAGAGGGATGGGATGGGGAAGGAGGTGGGAGGGGGGTTCAGGATGGGGAACACATGTACACTCGTGGCAGATTCAAGTCAATGTATGGCAAAACCAATACAATATTGTAAAGTAAGAAACATAAATAAAATTTTAAAATAAATAAATAAAGAACATAGAAAAAAAGAATTTAAAGGAAACAGGGTACTGAGCAACAACAATTACAAAAAAGATGGTAAATGGTATATTTTTGAGCTTAATTCTTTGTCCATTGCTTCATTTGCTACTATTTTCTCCCATTCTGAAGGCTGTCTTTTCACCTTGCTTATAGTTTCCTTTGTTGTGCAGAAGCTTTTAATTAGGTCCCATTTGTTTAGTTTTGCTTTTAATTCCAGTGTTCTGGGAGGTGGGTCATAGAGGATCCTGCTGTGATTTATGTTGGAGAATGTTTTGCCTATGTTTTCCTCTAGGAGTTTAATAGTTTCTGGTCTTACATTTAGATCTTTAATCCATTTTGAATTTATTTTTGTGTATGGTGTTAGAAAGTGTTCTAGTTTCATTCTCTTACAAGTGGTTGACTGGTTTTCCCAGCACCACTTGTTAAAGAGATTGTCTTTTTTCCATTGCATATTCTTGTCTTCTTTGTCAAAGATAAGATGTCCATAGGTGTGTGGATTTATCTCTGGGCTTTCTATTTTGTTCCATTGATCTATATTTCTGTCTTTGTGCCAGTACCATACTGTCTGATGACTGTGGCTTTGTAGTAGAGCCTGAAGTCAGGCAGGTTGATTCCTCCAGTTCCATTCTTCTTTCTCAAGATTGCTTTGGCTATTCGAGGTTTTGTGTATTTCCATACAAATTGTGAAATTATTTGTTCTAGTTCTCTGAAAAATACCGTTGGTAGCATGATAGGTATCGCATTGAATCTATAGATTACTTTGGGTAGTAAACTCATTTTCACTATATTGATTCTTTGATTCCATGAACATGGTATATTTCTCCATCTATTGGTGTCCTCTTGATTTCTTTCATCAGTGTTTTATAATATTCTATATATAGGTCTTTAGTTTCTTTAGGTAGGTATATT